>JAQIUW010000065.1:0-12715 GCA_034697105.1 Lithobius agilis | reverse complement strand
GGATAGAAATATAAAGTACAAGGATAGAAATATAAAGTATAAGGATAGAATGTAAAGTATAAGGATAGAAATATAAAGTATAAGGATAGAAATATAAAGTATAAGGATAGAATGTAAAGTATAAGGTTAGAAATATAAAGTATATGGATAGAAATATAACCTGCAGCATTTGCTTTGAGTGTTAGGGCTATTGTGTGTAACTAAAAAACCAAACGTTTAAAATTATGAATATTTAAACTTTTGATAGAGCGAGTGATTTAACGTTTCTTAGGCTAATCGTCCACCGTAACAAACGTTTAATATCCATAATTTTAAACGTTTAGTTTGTTAGTTATACACAATAGCCCTAACATGCAAAGCAAATGCCGCGGTCACTTTTTGCTATTAATATCTAGAATTTTTTTTTTTTTTTTTTTAGTGAAAATAGCTATAGCCAAACAAACGCCTGAGTGCACCCTGAACGTAGTTTTGAAACTTACTAGTCTATTTAATCATTCCTTCCTATAAACATTCTTTTGGGTCGGTCGAATATCCTAGGTACCTTATGTTCAAGTTTGCCCATTTGATACATGCGAAAGCTCTGTAAAAATATCTGCTAAACAACTTGGGCTTCCAACTCTTAGCTAAATCTGATGATCATAGCGGTAAATCATCTCTTGCGCCAAGCCCACGAGGTGACTGGAAACTTTGATCTGCCGCATTTTTGTTCTTTATACCCACTTCCAGTAGGCTATATTACAAGGCCTTAGTAATTTTTTCGAAATATTTTTGTACTTGTACAAAATACATCGCGCAACAAATATTATTTGTACAAACAGTATAATTTGTACTTGTAAGGTTGTGTAAAAAGAAGGGACTTCAAGACAGTAGTTGATTATTATTTGTTTACTTAATCTCCTACGGTGGTAGGATTCGCATTAGTTGGTTGGTTAACCATTACATTTACATGGGTATTTAGCCATAATACGAAAAAGACATCCAGTCATGGCAAACTGCCATTTCAATACAACAAGTTGGTAACAATACATATTCCCAACAATCTACATATCGACATCTCCGCCTGCATTCTCATTGTCGGCTTTCACATTCCCGCCGTCGTTTGATTTGCCCTGACTGGACTAAACGATTTACCGTTTTCTTAGCTATCAGTTTAACTAAACGGTTTACCGTATTTCGTTAACGTATTTTGTTAGCTCCGTTTTATTGCCGTTCTTTAATCGGCTGTTAGTAAATTCATTTGTTACCAGTTCTCTGGTCAGTTAAGTTGTTATTACAATCTATCTTTTCCTTCATGCCAGCTTTCCTGGACTTTTATGCGGTTATGTTATAAACCTCTTAAATGTATATTTCGTGTATTCACACGCTTCTACCCTTATTTTCTATATTAGTTTTCTTTCGTTAGTCTGTTAGTTTTCAAGTTAACACGTTCAAAAAACACAGTTCACCAAAATTGAAACGCTGTTCTCATTTGTTGCCTTGTAGCAGATCCACTTTTGCATTTCGTCATTAAATCAGCTGGATTCGCATCCGTGGGCACAAACTTCAGACGCACCGTGCCACGGTCTACCTGCTCTTTTACACTATTAATGTGTCGGCGGTAGTGCCTGGCTTCCCTCCCCCCGCCGTTCTGAATCAGCGCCATGGCTGATTGCGAATCGGTGTGGAGAACGACGGGAAGGGTGACGGCGTCCGGAATTATCTCGTGCACTAAAGTTATCATGCTGCGCACTGCCTTGACTGTAGCACTAATGGCATTTACCTCGGCTTCACAACTGGAGTGGGCGATGGTCGTTTGAGCCTTGCTCTTCCACTCCAGTGGTATGTTACCAAGTCGTAGGAGAAATCCAGTAATGGAGCGCGAATCGTCTCTGGAATCCCAGGTGGCGTCACTAAAGGCCTCAAGCTGTGGTGCGGAGCACTGTTGGTAATGGTACTGCCCCTGGGTTCCTTTCAAATACCGTAGTATTCTTTTCGCTGCCAGGAGATGTGGTTTCCGTGGATTTCTAGTAAACCGAGCCAAGGTGTTTACTTGCGCCATAATTTCCGGACGTGTCGTCGTGGCCAAATAATTAAGAATTCCAATGATCTCTTGGAACTGTCGCATATCCACCGCTTCTTCATCTTCGTGGCATGTTAGAGGCAATAGGCCATCCGCTATAGATTTTGCTACTGTGGCATTTGCGAGCCCTTGGTCGAGCAGCTTCTTTTTGATGTAGAGATTGTTGTCAATCGTGATTTCATTATGGGTGCGGTGTATAGTTAACCCCAAATAATTCTGGCCTTCCGTATTAACAATTTTAATTCGTCGTTGCACTCTATCCATGATTTTTGTGATGTCTGCTGATGTCCCGGCGCAAAGGATGTCATCTACCCAGCAGACGAGTAAGATGGGTGTCTCGCCTGCTGTATTGTAGAATAGGCACGGGTCAATGGACGATTGCTGGAGACCGCAGTCGAGGAGGATTTTCCGTAGCGTTTGAAACCAATTTTTCCCCGATTCCGGAAGTCCGTACAAACTTTTGCGTAGGAGGCAGACGAGTGGTATGTCGCCGTCGAACAATTCGAAACCGGGTGCCATGGTTACGAAGACCCTCCTCGTGATGTCTGCATTGAGATAGGCGGTCTCACAGTCGTATGTTGCAACGTGGAGACCATATATCGCCGCTACTGCCAAGACGAATCGGACGGAACTGTAGGCCGCTACGGGACTGTATGCACAGTCATAGTCTACGTCCTTTTGTTGACCAAAACCACGCACCACTAATCGAGCTTTATATTTTCGGACGGTGCCGTCCGGGTGTAGCTTCTTTGTGAAGCACCAACGTGTTGGTATCACGTGGGCTTCAGGTGTGGGGCGTTGCACCGTCCAAACTTGCTTAGCTTCAAGGCTACTCAACTCGGAGCGCATGGCTTCATACCAGTCTTGGCTGTCGGGCTGCGCCATTGCCTCTTTGTATGTTCTGGGAACGACTGCCATCCGGACACACTCTTGACGCCGTCTCTCTTCCATCACAGCCTTCGTGGTCCCTGGTGGTCTGCCTCGTGGGCGGTAGGGACCATGTTGTTGTGGGGTGACTGGCGAAGGCGGAGGGGGTGGATCTGGCGGCGCTGGGTTGTCTGGTGGCCCTGGATCGTCTGGAGGCGGCTGTCCATGCAACGGTGGTTGTGGGCCTCTCCTTTTCCGTATCCAGCGGTCGTCCCGTGAGTCAGTATCGAAGCTACTGTCAGGCTGCGGCGGTGGTCGTAGCAAACAGTCACCACCCGGCGTTCCTTCATGAAAAGTCACATTCCGGGAATGTAAAAGGTGTTTCGTGGCCGGGTCATATAATAAGGCTCCCAGTACTTGGGTACTGTACCCTAAAAAAATACACGTCCGCCCCCGTGGTGCGAATTTAGTTGGCCTATCTTCTGCTTCTATTAAGGCCGTTGCGGCACAACCGAAGACTCGCAAGCGGTCATATTGTGGACGGACTGTGGGACCCCATCGCTCCATGGGGGTAGCGTTGGCGGGAAGGGCTGCACTGGGGAGCAGGTTATGGAGGTATGTAGCGGTCGAGAAAGCGAACCTCCAAAAATCCTGCGGCAACTTAGAGTCGAGGAGAAGGCACGCAGTCATGTTGGACAAGACGCCAATCGTTCTCTCCGCAACGGCGTTCTGTTGCGGCGACCTCGGGGCGGAGAAGGTGTGCTGTATTCCCAGGGACCGGCAGTAGTCGTTAAATTGGTGTCCCTGGAACTCCAGCCCCAGGTCTGTATGGACGCTTTTGACGCGTAACCCCGTAGTCGTCTCTCTCCGCCTGACGAACGTGGCAAAACTGTGCACTGCCTGATCCTTGCGCCGTAAAAAGTACGCGAAAACCCTTCTGGAAAAATCATCCACCACTATGAGGGCGTAGCGGACCTCGTCATAACTCTCAACGGATATCGGACCCACGCAGTCTAAAAACACACGATCCAAGATGGAGTGGGAGGTGATTTCGCCCCTAGGGTGGGCGTGATAAGGAAGACGACGCATTTTTCCTTTTGAACAAGTGTCACATGGCTCCATTTGTTGATGGAATTTGGCTCCTCCAGGCAAGCGCGTCTCCAAATGGGTCATCGCTGCTTCGCCAGGATGTCCTAATCGACGGTGCCACAAGTTGCGGACGTCCGGTAGGTGGTGGACACTTGTTGTTTGGGAGCTGTGCGCCGAAGGAAAATCCATTTGGTAAGCGAGAGCCGAGTTGAGGTAGCCTGTCATCACAGTTGTCCCGGACGAAATATGCTTGATTACAACTCGGCCGTGTGCGTGGTGCACCGAATACCCCTTCCGATCCAGTCGTGGGACGGCAATGAGATTGGTTGCTGCATCCGGACAATACAGTACGTCAGTCAGATGGACTTGTGTGGTGCCTGTATCGATTATGACTGTCCCTTGGTGGGTGGCAGCCATTTTTGCTTCCGCGTCTGCTAGATTTATGTGCAGGTCGACTTCTGTGACGTCACGGAGCCAGTCCAGCCGGTTAGTTATATGGCTGCTGGCCCCTGAGTCTAAAAACCACTGACGGCTACTTGGGTTGTCTGGTCGTTGCGCCAGCATGCTGAAGGGAGCGGTGGCTGTGCTATTGGCATGTGGAGGCGGAAGAAAGAAATCATAAGGTGTTTCTGTTGTTTCCGCTGGAGGTTCGGCAACATGTTGTACGCGTTTGGCGTTGGCTTTACTCTTCTGCTGTGCAGAGCTTTGTAGTGCTTCTTGTGCCCGTTTTCGAGCGTAGCAACGCTCCTCAATGTGGCCGGGCTTTCCGCAAAATCCACAAGGGGGCGCTGCGGGCGCTGCCGACGTTGAAGTGGCGGAGGTCGAAGTGGAGGGTCCCCTGGATCTTCCGCGACCTCTGGCTCTGCGAGAGTTGCGACCTCGACGTGAGTTGCGATTGTCTGTGGCACCAGCGAATATTTGATCCTGTTGTTGAGGATGAAAAAGTGGTTGTCTTGACGACCGGGAATCGCCATCTGTGGAGTCGGGTTGGGATCGACGGGATGGATCGAATTCTGGCGTCATTAAGTGCTCTTCTAGCTCGTCAAATGTAATGGCGTTATTTACACGAAGAGCACTAACCGTCGATTGTAGGCGAGGGCGGCGGATGCCTTGTAACGCAAAATACTTCAATTCAGCTGGGGTGAAACCTCTACCCGCTGCTACAGCTGCCTGATCGAGCTCACGGAGTTCGTCAAAGTAAGAAGTTAAGGACTGTGAATCTCCTAGGCGCATGCTACGTAATTTTTCGCCCAAAAAAACTTGTTGTTGAGGTTGGGGTGTATCAAATCGTAGGGCCAGGGCTTCCCATAGGGCACGAGCGGTCTGTCTGGTGCAATATATACGGGCGAGATTCATAGTTAAACTCTTCAAAATGGCATCCTTTGCCTTTGCGTCGACATCCTCCCAATCGGCCTGGGCTTCAGCACCTTGTGCCGGACGGTTTCCCAAAATTGCCTGTCGGTATACGCCTAGCGCTTTAAGGTGCGTCTCCATAAAGGCCTTCCACACCGGAAAATTGGTGTATGTGAGCTTAGGAATCCCTTGATAATACAACCCCGGTTGCTCCATTTTCCCAAAGCAAAAAAAAGGTTCAGCGTCAATATGTAGGGTTAAATGATCTATGGTAGGTCACGCGTAGATTGGTCTTAATACCCCATATCGCAAGGGAAGTAGTTGCAATTGTCGTTTTATTAAAAAAGGGAACTAATGTAAAAACGACATGTGTATAAAGCACGTCACTCAAAAATAGATGTCTTTCAACTAAGGTATAGAAATCCTATGCATGACGAAGTAACCGTATGTAAATGCGTGCGTAAGAAATAAGGTATAATACGCTAGATCCATAATTACCGGAGATATCAATGGTCTGCAGGGTATGTCCCGGAAAGAAAATCGGCCCAGCCGTCTAACTGTGTGGATCCTGGTGTCGGTAGGGCATTACAGGTCCTCACGTAAGGTGTTAGTTCTGCCGTTCGGGTCCTCACGGAAATTTCGGTGGGTCCTCTGGCAAGGGTTAGCGGCGGCCTTCTTCTTCTCCGTCAGGGCTAGCGTTTTATTTCGAAGCGTAGTAGGAAAAACTTGCTTGACCCATAACCTTCTGTCAAAAGAAGGGACTTCAAGACAGGAATTGGTTAGTATATTCTTTTTACTCAATCTCCTACGGTGGTAGGATACGCATGGGTTGGTTAACCATCATAGTTACATTTGTATTCCATCAAAATATTAGAAAGACATCCAGTCATGGCAAACTGCCATTACAACACTAACTGTTGGTAACAATACATTCCACAACAAAACCACATGATAGACTTCATCGCCTGCCCTATCATTGTTGGCTTTCACATTCCCGCCGTCGTTTGATTTGCCCTGACTGGACTAAACGATTTACCGTATTTCATAGCTGTTGGTCTAACTAAACGGTTTACCGTATTTCGCTATTTTGTTAACTTATTTTGTTAGCTCAGTTTTATTGCCGTTCTTCAATCGGCTGTTAGTAAGCTTATTTGTTGCCAGCTCTCTGGTCAGTTACATGGTTATTTCAACCTTATTTTTCCTTCGTGCCAGCTTTCCTGGACTTTTATACGGTTATGTTATAAACCTCTTACATTTATTTACACCTCTTATTTCGTGTATTCACACGTTTCTATCCTTATTTTCTACATTAGTTTTTTCTTTTCGTTAGTTTGTTAGTTTTCTAGTTATCACATTCAAAACACAGTTCACCAAAATTGAAACGCTGTTCTCATTTGTTGCCTTGTAGCAGAACCACTTTTGCATTTCGTCATTAGATCAGCTGGATTCGCATCCGTGGGCACAAACTTCAGACGCACCGTGCCACGGTCTACCTGCTCTTTCACACTGTTAATGTGTCGGCGGTAGTGCCTGGCTTCCCTTCCCCCGCCGTTCTGAATCAGCGCCATGGCTGATTGCGAATCGGTATGGAGAACGACGGGAAGGGTGACGGCGTCCGGAATTATCTCGTGCACTAGAGTTATCATGCTGCGCACTGACTTGACTGTAGCACTAATGGCATTTACCTCGGCTTCACAACTGGAGTGGGCGATGGTCGTTTGAGCCTTGCTCTTCCACTCCAGTGGTATGTTACCAAGTCGTAGGAGAAATCCAGTAATGGAGCGCGAATCGTCTCTGGAATCCCAGGTGGCGTCACTAAAGGCCTCAAGCTGTGGTGCGGAGCACTGTTGGTAATGGTACTGCCCCTGGGTTCCTTTCAAATACCGTAGTATTCTTTTCGCTGCCAGGAGATGTGGTTTCCGTGGATTTCTAGTAAACCGAGCCAAGGTGTTTACTTGCGCCATAATTTCCGGACGTGTCGTCGTGGCCAAATAATTAAGAATTCCAATGATCTCTTGGAACTGTCGCATATCCACCGCTTCTTCATCTTCGTGGCATGTTAGAGGCAATAGGCCATCCGCTATAGATTTTGCTACTGTGGCATTTGCGAGCCCTTGGTCGAGCAGCTTCTTTTTGATGTAGAGATTGTTGTCAATCGTGATTTCATTATGGGTGCGGTGTATAGTTAACCCCAAATAATTCTGGCCTTCCGTATTAACAATTTTAATTCGTCGTTGCACTCTATCCATGATTTTTGTGATGTCTGCTGATGTCCCGGCGCAAAGGATGTCATCTACCCAGCAGACGAGTAAGATGGGTGTCTCGCCTGCTGTATTGTAGAATAGGCACGGGTCAATGGACGATTGCTGGAGACCGCAGTCGAGGAGGATTTTCCGTAGCGTTTGAAACCAATTTTTCCCCGATTCCGGAAGTCCGTACAAACTTTTGCGTAGGAGGCAGACGAGTGGTATGTCGCCGTCGAACAATTCGAAACCGGGTGCCATGGTTACGAAGACCCTCCTCGTGATGTCTGCATTGAGATAGGCGGTCTCACAGTCGTATGTTGCAACGTGGAGACCATATATCGCCGCTACTGCCAAGACGAATCGGACGGAACTGTAGGCCGCTACGGGACTGTATGCACAGTCATAGTCTACGTCCTTTTGTTGACCAAAACCACGCACCACTAATCGAGCTTTATATTTTCGGACGGTGCCGTCCGGGTGTAGCTTCTTTGTGAAGCACCAACGTGTTGGTATCACGTGGGCTTCAGGTGTGGGGCGTTGCACCGTCCAAACTTGCTTAGCTTCAAGGCTACTCAACTCGGAGCGCATGGCTTCATACCAGTCTTGGCTGTCGGGCTGCGCCATTGCCTCTTTGTATGTTCTGGGAACGACTGCCATCCGGACACACTCTTGACGCCGTCTCTCTTCCATCACAGCCTTCGTGGTCCCTGGTGGTCTGCCTCGTGGGCGGTACGGACCATGTTGTCGTGGGGTGACGGGCGAAGGTGGAGGGGGTGGATCAGGCGGCTCTGGCGGCGCTGGGTTGTCTGGTGGCCCTGGGTCGTCTGGAGGCGGCTGCCCGTGCAACGGTGGTTGTGGGCCTCTCCTTTTCTGTACCCAGTTGTCGTCCCGTGGGTCGGTATCAAGACTACTGTCAGGCTGCGGCGGTGGCCGTAGCAAACAGTCTCCACCCGGCGTTCCTTCATGGAAAGTCACATTCCGTGAGTGTATAAGATGTTTTGTGGCCGGGTCATATAACAAAACGCCCAATACTTGAGTACTGTATCCTAAAAAGATGCACGTTCTACCGCGTGGTGCAAATTTAGTAGGTCTATCTTCGGCTTCTATCAAAACAGTTGCGGCACAGCCGAAGACGCGCAAACGTTCATATTGTAGGCGGACCGTGGGACCCCATCGCTCCATGGGCGTAGCGTTGGCAGGAAGGGCTGCACTGGGGAGCAGGTTATGAAGGTATGTGGCGGTAGAAAAAGCAAACCTCCAAAAATCCTGCGGCAACTTTGAATCTAGGAGGAGGCACGCAGTCATGTTGGACAAGACGCCAATCGTCCTTTCCGCAATAGCGTTCTGTTGGGGCGACCTTGGGGCGGAAAAGGTGTGCTGTATTCCCAGGGACCTGCAATAGTCGGTAAATTGGTGGCCCTGGAACTCCAGCCCCAGGTCGGTATGGACGCTTTTGACGCGTAAGCCTGTTGTAGTCTCCCTGCGTCGGACGAATGTTGCAAAACTGTGCACTGCCTGATCTTTGCGTCGTAAAAAGTATGCGAAAACCCTTCGTGAAAAATCATCCACCACTATGAGCGCGTAGCGGACCTCATCATAGCTCTCAACGGATATCGGACCCACGCAGTCTAAAAACACACGGTCCAAAATGGAGTTCGAGGTGATTTCACCTTTGGTGTGGGCGTGGTATGGAAGACGACGCATTTTCCCCTTTGAGCAGGTGTCGCATGGCTCCAATTGGTGGTGGAGTTTGGTTCCTCCAGGCAAGCGCATCTCCAAATGGGTCATCGCTGCTTCGCCTGGGTGTCCTAATCGGCGGTGCCACAAAGTGCGGACATCTGGTAGGTGACGTACACTAGTTATTTGTGAGCTGTGGGCCGAGGGGAAATCCATTTGGTAGGCGAGAGCTGAATTGAGATGGCCTGTCATCACAGTTGTCCCGGACGAAATGTGCTTGATTACGACTTGGCCGTGCGCATGGTGCACCGAATATCCTTTCCGATCCAGTCGTGGGACGGCAATAAGGTTGGTGGCCGCATCCGGGCAATACAGTACGTCAGTCAAATGGACTTGAGTAGTGCCTGTATTGATGATGACTGTCCCTTGGTGGGTGGCAGCCATTTTTGCGTCTGCGTCTGCTAGGTTTATATGCAGGTCGACCTCCGTGACATCCCGGAGCCAGTCCAGCCGGTTTGTTATATGGCTGCTGGCCCCGGAGTCTAAAAACCACTGACGGCTACTAGGATTGTCTGGTCGTTGCGCTAACATGCTAAAAGGAGCGGTGGCTGTGCTGTTAGTGGCTGTGCTGTTAGCATGTGGGGACGGAAGAAAGAAATCGTAAGTTGTTTCTGTGTCCAACCGTGCTGGAGGTTCGGCGACATGTTGCACGCGTTTGGCGTTGGCTTTACTCTTCTGCGCCGCAGAGCTTTGTAATGCGTCTTGTGCTCTTTTTCGAGCGTAGCAGCGCTCCTCACTGTGGCCTGGCTTTCCGCAAAATCCACAAGGGGGCGCTGCGGGCGTTGCGGACGTCAAAGTGCTGGAGGTCGAAGTGGAGGGGCCCCTGGATTTTCCTCTGCCTCTGGCCCGACGAGAGTTGCGACCTCGACGTGAGTTGCGATTATCTGTGGCTCCAGCGAATATTTGATCCTGTTGTTGAGGATGAAAGAATTGTTGCCTTGACGACCGGGAATCGCCATCTGTGAAGTCGGGTTGGGATCGACGGGATGGATCGAATTCGGGCGTCATTAGGTGCTCTTCTAGATCGTCAAAGGTAATGGTTTTGTTTACGCGGAGAGCACTAACCGTCGATTGTAGACGAGGGCGGCGGATGCCTTGTAACGCAAAATATTTCATCTCAGCTGGAGTGAAGCCTCTACCCGCCGCAATGGCTGCTTGATCGAGCTCACGGAGTTCGTCAAAGTAAGAATCTAAAGACTGTGTATCACCCAGGCGCATACTTCGTAATTTTTCACCCAAGAAAACTTGATGTTGCGGCTGAGGTGTATTAAATCGCTGGCCCAAGGCTTCCCACAGGGCGCGAGCAGTCTCCCTGGTGCAGTATATGCGGGCGAGATTCATTGATAAACTCTTCAAAAGGGCATCCTTTGCCTTGGCGTCGATATCCTCCCAATCGGCCTGGGCTTCAGCACCTTGTGCCGGACGATTGCCCAAAATTGCCAGTCGGTAGACGCCGAGTGCTTTAAGGTGTGTCTCCATAAAGGCCTTCCACACAGGGTAATTAGTAGGAGTGAGTTTAGGAATTCCTTGGTAATATAACCCGGATTGTTCCATCTTCCCAAAGCAAAAAGAAAGGTGTTCAGCGTTAATAAGTGGGGTTAAGTGATCTATGGTAGGTCACGCGTAGAATGGTTATCATACCCCATATCGCAAGGGAAAAAAGTAATCGCAATTGTCGTTTTATTTAGAAAAAGGAACTAGTGTAAAAACGACATGTGTATAAAGCATGTCACTCAAAAAGGATGTCTTCGAACTACGGCATAATAATACTCGGCATGACGAAGTAACCGTATGTTAACTAGCGTGCGTAAAAAGGTAAATTATATTACGCTAGATCCATAATTACCGGAGAGTGTATTGATCTTCAGGGTGTGTCCCGGAAAGAAATTGGCTCGGCCGTCCAACTGCGTGGGAATCCTGGTGTCGGTAGGGCATCACAGGTCCTCTCACGCAAGATGTTAGTTATGCCTTTCGGGTCCTCACGGAAAAATTTCGGTGGGTCCTCTGGCAAGGGTTAGCGGCGGCCTTTTCCTTCTCCGTCAGGGCTAGCGTTTTCGAAGCGTAGTAAGAAAGCGAGCTTGACCCATAACCTTCTGTCAAAAGAAGGGACTTCAAGACAGGAATTGGTTATTATTCGTTTACTCAATCTCCTACGGTGGTAGGATACGCATTAGTTGGTTGGTTAACCATTACATTTACATGGGTATTTAGCCATAATACGAAAAGGACATCCAGTCATGGCAAACTGCCATTACAACACTACTAGTTGGTAACAATACATTTTCTCAACAAACTACATCTCAACATCACCGCCTGCATTTCATTGTCGGCTTTCACAGAAATAAATTAAAATAAATTGAAATAAATTGAAATAGGGCCGAAAGGGCGCCAAGGGAATGGTCAGCCAAAGGGCGCCAGTGCCATGGCACCGAGGCCCTATGGTCAGTCCAAGCCTGCCCAAGTGCACCCCCCTCCCCAAAGACCATGGCTTCTAAACACCATTCAGCTTATCTCCTATAGTTGGACGAACGCACATTGGAATGAGCCTACACCCGGTGAAGACCTTGCGCCGTTTCCTTTTTTGACCAAGAACGAACGCAATGGCCGTCTCCTGTTGTTTTTACCATTTACTTCTTCCACGAAGCCAGTTA
The DNA here is from genome assembly GCA_034697105.1 of Lithobius agilis. Classification (NCBI taxonomy): domain Eukaryota; kingdom Metazoa; phylum Arthropoda; class Chilopoda; order Lithobiomorpha; family Lithobiidae; genus Lithobius; species Lithobius agilis. The sequence goes on along the minus strand of JAQIUW010000065.1, from coordinate 713 downwards.
TTGCTGCCGCTGTATCGGTGTGGCTTTGTAAGAGCATCTCTCCGCCATGCCTTGCCTGCATCATCGGGGATGGCTTACCATTGCCGAGCCGATTAAAGATTATTCACATGAGATCTGGGTGCAACGACCACATCTAGGCATCAGCACATCACATTTTCCTTGCTCAAAATTCTTGCTGCGACCATCTGAAAGACAGCAGGCTATACTTTTCACCAGTCATTACCGAAGAGGCATGGCGGTTTTACAAAACCTGCTCATGTCCTCAGGGCCATTGGAGGCTGCCACACTGGATTAGTTTAATTCCTTTTCCTGACACCCACCATCCTTCAAATTTTACTTTTGTACAGGTAGGTAGATATCTACCCCAATTTTTGTAACGCCCTCATCGTCATATTGAAGTGTAGACATAGGCCAACTGTCTCCTGTTATCCTGTTCAGCGATCAGTCTATAGTGTGAAATCTGATACCACCATCCGTCCCATTGCCCTGTCCCACTGCCTGTGTAAACATAGGCCTACTGTCTCCCTGTTATCCTGTTCAGCAATCAGTCTATAGTGTGAATCTGAAACAGTACCTTTATTTCGCTATGCTTTATGCATATGCTACCGTATGCTTTATTTCGACTAAGACTCATGTTTTTTTGTTATTATTAAGTAAAAATGGCAAAATGGAGGGATGAACCGTCTTTTCTTTTTTCTGCTTTTATTTCTTAT
>JAQIUW010000064.1:0-12717 GCA_034697105.1 Lithobius agilis | reverse complement strand
CCGACTCGGGTCTAACGTTCTAGTTACCGTAGTTCATATTGTCAGATTTAAACGACAAACAGAAACGATGTTAACCGAATGAACGTAAAACTGTACACATAGGACTTCTGTCATTCAGTCTAGTTTCCTAAGGAGATTTACTCTTTAAAACCCAACGACCTACTTTTTTCGTTCTCCAGCACATTAACACGATAATAACAGACGCTAAAATTGCTGGGATCACGACAGATGTGTTGTTGTTATTATATGTTCGCAACGTTTTTGTTTAAGTAGCGTGTTGAATGCTTACCGGGTCTTTTTTTGTGTGTGTGCTCCCCGAGTGGTGATGGTGAGTTTAGGCACTTGGGGGGCGGAGGAGAAACGAAGGGGTTTGGGTTTGGGAATGATTTAAATGCGTGGGAGTATAACGCACGCGAGTGATTTACCGCTCACGCGCTGTCAGTCCATCTGTCAGTAGCTAAAGGATAACTGATCCGTGACCCTGAGTGGCATGTTAGGCATGCAATTAACATGGCTAATTGACGCTGTGTATGTAACAACGGAATTTTGCGACGGAGAAAAGCAGAGTGATTTGCGAGCGACCGCATCACGCTGAATTTGAGAACGGCAAACGAGGCTAAACGTGCAGCAAAATGGCGGATTTGAGCACGGCCGGTTTGAAGGCGATGTTGCTATACGTATCGCACGCAGCAACCGCAAAGTTATAGCCATCTGGCGTGCAGGGTGAGCGGAACGTGAGCACGGTGAATAAACAGGGAGATCGCCCAATGTGCAACCAGAGCATGCGAGCGAATCAGGCAGGGGTAAAATCTATGAGCGCAATAAAGCCCACTGAAACAGCCAAAGATGAACGGTGAAACGCCACAGTACATACTTTTAGGATGAGTATGAATGAAATGCGGTATTTGCAAGCACATTTTTTAACAGGCGGGCAGAACGAGATCCGCATTGTGAGTAATGTAACCAGGTGTACTCTCTCAGAACGTGTAATCAAAAGACAGGCGCAGCCAACCTGTTGGGAGCTCGGACTAATAAAGATGCATTGAGCTTTTACAGTACGTAAACTACTGTAAACAAGGACGTACTTTACGAGATACCGTGCTTAAGTTATAACCACACTTTCTTCTCCATTTAGTGGGGCGCCTGGCTACTCCTGCCCTGCCTGCTGGTTTACTAAACGCGTAGCTTTAATCTGTGTGTGGTCCCGCGCCCCGCTACACGTTCTCAATTCGTAACGGCAATTCAGAGTTTCACGGTCTCCAACGAAACCGAAACAATGACGGCCGTGACCTATGGAACTCCTGGTGGCAAATGTTTGAATTATGGGATGTGGATGATCATAGAGGCTGCGATTGGTGCTGAGGGCACGGGAGCCCGGCCGAATAACTAGTGCGGGGGGGGGGGGATAGAATGCGGTTGTCGGATGTATCCCACTAATTGTTATCGTATTGATTAGCCTTCATTGTTGTTTTCATTGCGTCTGTTAATTTATGCGTATTATTTTTTCGCATTTTTATTTTAGCTATTTCTAGGTGAACCAAAAAAATATTATTTTAAATACTATTAGTTTTCATGCTTCCTATTCGGAACATGTTGATTAGTTTTGTTATCACCGGTTTATTATCGGAAAAAATATGTTAGTTTTTCGACTTTATCTCTTTTTTACTGCTTTAATTCTACGGAAAAAGACATTTTCGTGACTATTAGTACGATTAGTGATAATTATTTTTATTCACTATTCAGTTAAGGATTAGAGTTTTAACGTCTTAATGTTTTAGTATAAATTATACTCATCCTGACAGATTTTTGCTACCGTAAGACCGGGTTTTAATTTTGTTAAGAGGTCTGCGGCATTGATTGCTGTAGGTACATATTTCAAGCGCATGGTACCCAAGTCGAGTTGCTCGCGCACTATGTTTTGGTACCTCCGATAGTGGCGCGAGTCTGAACTTCCTCCATTTTCGACTAAGTTAATCGCGGATTGCGAGTCGGTTTCTAATAACACCGGCGTTGATAAGAATTGGGGTGATGTTTCACTAAATATCGTAATTAAGGGACGTGCATCCTTAATAGCTAAAGCTAGTGCATGCACCTCCGCTTCGCATGATGAGTATGCGATTGTGCTTTGGCGTTTTGCTCGCCATATTAGCGGAGTGTTGCCTACTCTTATGACGATACCGCTAACGGAGCGGCTGCAGGGAAGACTATCCCAACTGGCGTCACTGGTTATTCGAAATAACCCCATCGCCTTATGCGGAAAGTGAATCTTCCAGTGGGATGTACCTTTAAGGTAACGCAACAAATGTCGCGCAGCTCCCATATGTGGCAGTTTAGGGCTCCGTGTATATTTAGCTAGATGGTGAACCGCAAATTGGATATCAGGCCGTGTTGATACGGAGATATACATTAATACACCGACCAGTTCTTGGTATCTCGCGATGTCTACTGAAGGTTATCATTACATGCATCGAGGGGCTTTAGAGATTGGCTAATACTACGTGACGCTTTAGCGTCCCCCAGGCCAAAATGACTTATTTTATCTGTAATATAGTTACAATTGTCTAAAGTTACTTCCTCATCTCTAACACTTATTGACATGCCGAGAAAACGTTGGCCAGTCGTCTCACTGATGTCCAGTTTTAACTGTAGTTGATTGTAGAGGTGTGTGATCGCTTCATCGCTGCCTATGCACATTTTATCGTCGACCCAGATTGAAGCTAGTAGTATGTCCGGAGTCAAGCGATAAAACAGGCAGGGATCACTCTGAGACTGTTGGAGTCCTGTGTCAATAAGCGTCTGCCGGAAAGTGTTGAACCAGTTAAGTCCCGATTCTGGCAGACCGTAAAGAAATTTGCGTAGTAAACACACGTGAGGAATGTCACCGTCGATGGTTTGGAAGCCAGGGGCCATCGAAACATACACCGTTCGCCGAATATCTGAATGGACGTAGGCTAATTTGCAATCGAATGTTCTGATTGCCAGGTGAAGAACGGAAGCAAGAAATAGCATATTCGTAATGTTCTATATTGCATTACTGGCGAATAAGAAGTGTCAAAATCGAGGAAAGGCTTCTGGTTGAAGCCTTGGGCAACTAAACGGGCTTTATATTTTTTAAGCGTGCCGTCAGGATTAAATTTCTTTGTAAAACACCATCTTGTGCCAATAACTTTTACACCAGGTGGTTTTGGTACTTCATCCCAAACCTTTTTGTCGGCTAAGGAGGCCAATTCATCCTTCATAGCTTGGCGCCATTGTAATGCGTCGGGTGCTTCAGCAGCTTCTTTGTAATTCCGTGGGACAGATGGTGATGTAACCAGTCGAATTGTTTCCTCTCCTTGTTGTTCGTCGTCATCAGAGCTACTCGATTCAGGCGGTGGAACAGCTTCACGTCGGCGCCTTTCCATCTCGGCCTTTGTAGTGCCGGGTGGGCGACCTCTTGGCCTAAAAGGACCGTGAATTAAAGGCGTTACGGGACTTATAGCACGGAAAGGTTGTTCCGGTGTTACTGGTGGTTCGGGTATCGGGGCCTCAGGTAACTGTACAGGTATCTCCGGTGGTAAAGTCCCAGGGATTGGCGGTGGAATGCCCTGTTTGCGTTTGAAGATGTCTTTTGAGTTGGGAGCAGTCTCCACAGGTTGTGATGGTCGAGTTTGTGGAGTAGAGTATAAAAGGCTCCCCCCGGGCTGTGACTCATCAAACGAGACATTCCGTGAGTAAGTAAGGGTCCTGGTAGTTGGGTGGTAGAGGAGGTAGCCACGGATACGCGTCCCGTAACCAAGAAAGATGCAAGGGGTCGCACGAGGTGAAAACTTCGAGGAACGGTAATGAGGTTCGACATACGAGTAGGCTATGCATCCAAAGATGCGAAGATGGCGGTAAGAAGGAGGACGTAACGGATTCCACATTCTCATAGGGGTATTGGTACCAAGTTCTTTAGACGGGAGGAGGTTGTGTAAATAGCAAGCTGTTTGTATAGCAAACCTCCAAAATACGGTCGGTAGATTGGCGTCATATAATAAACTCGTAGCTCGTTGCGTCAAAGTCCCTATTGCCCGCTCAGCGAATGAATTTTGCTGCGGAGAGCGTGGCGCGGAGAATATGTGTCGAGTCCCATTAGCGGCGCAGACACCTTGGAAATCTTGACCTTGGAATTCATGGTCAAGGTCAGTGTGAATCTGGTCGACATGTTGACCCGTCTCAGCCTGTTTCTGTTGCAGAAAAAGTGTCAAAGCTTGGGAAACTTCACTACGTTGCCGTAAAAAATATGTAAATAGGCGTCTTGAATAAAGGTCAACCAAGACAAAAACGTAATGAGTGTCATCATGGCTTGCTTCCAGAGGCCCCAAACAGTCCGCAAAAATAGAAGAAAGTACACGAGGCGCTACCATCTCGGTGTGTGCAGGATGCGAAAAAGGCTGGCGTTTGGCTTTAGTCGAAGCGCAGACAGGGCAACCAGTGGACACGCCACCCTGCAATCTGATGCCTTTGAGGAGGTCGCCGTTGCGGAGTGTTGTTAGTGCGGCATCGCCTGGGTGCCCTAGGCGACGGTGTAGTTGTGCCCAGGTCACACGCGGCAGGCGATGCTGGGGCAACAGCGGCGAGGGTAAGGCAGCAGAAACATGGGTCCTCGGGACCGGCACAGTCACGGGGAGTGGTCGGTCGAGGCCGCAGGGTTGCACCGATGCTGGTTTTCGAGACGTAGGCACGGAAACATCAAGTCGGTACATGTTGTTATTCATCAAACAGCCAGTAATAATCGTCCGTTTTGTTGTAGGGTCAAATACGGTAATAGTGCCGCGGCCATGCAGGACATCATAACCTCGGCGGTCGAGTCTTGAGGTTGACAACAAGTTGCTAGAAGCCGTAGGACAATACAAAACGTCGTAGAGTCTTAGACGTAGATTGCCTGATAGAAGACCAACAGTTCCACGATGCGTAGCTACCATCTTCGAGTTTGTAGTCGCAGTATGGATAGTGATTTCGACTGGCTGTGGGTCGTCAAGCCAGTCGAAGCGGCCCGTCATATGCGAACTCGCCCCACTGTCCATAAACCAATCTTCCGAGGTAGCTGAAAAAGTTGTCTGCAAAATCAACTCGGAGACGTCTGCGGGCTGAGGAGTTGGACTAAAGACCATAAATTGGGTAGCGTTGGTAGAAGGAGTAGTATATTCCGGAGCAGTAGTGGTGAGGCGGATGTCTACTTGATTGGAAGGTTTTCGACGATTACCCTGTCCTCTACCATTTCGTCCGGATGTTGGTCGACTGTCCTTAGGTATCGTAGAGTTGGATTGGCCTTGATACTTCTGCTTTTGTCTGCAGGCACTCTCTTCGTGACCCCAGCGGCCGCACCACGCACAAGTTAGGTGGGGGCGCTGCTCTGTTGAAGTTGATGGGCTTGTTGAAGAAGTAGATGGATGTAGTGCACTGGGAGCTTGTCTAGCCTTTTGCCTGCATTCGTAATCTGCGTGCCCGTATCTGCCACACCAGGAGCAGCATGTTGTGTTAGGTGCACAAGCTAGAAATTGTGGCAGTTGTCTGTTATGAGTACCGGACAGTAATGGGAGAGTACCGGGCAGCAATGGTTTTTGATCGAGAGCGTTAGTGGGCGCATCTTCCTTAGACTGGAGTTGTCTTTCAGCCATCTCAAAAGTTATGTCTTCTTTTGCCTGAAGGACTAGTACAAAAGGTAATAGAGACGGGCGTTGAATCCCCTGGAGGGCATAATGAGTTAGTTCATGTTCACGGAATGGCTGTCCCGCTGCAGTAGCCGCCTGTTGTAGCCTGCGTATACTATCGAAATAGTTGGGGATCGTTTGGCCATCGCGAAGATGAACTCGTTGAAGTTCTTCACGTAGTTTAATCTGTCGATGCAGCTGCGGTTGTATAAAGCGATGTTCTAATGCATACCATACTTCACGTGCCGTTGGATATTGGAGATACACCCGCATTAAGGAAGGGTCCATACTCTTAAAAATCAAGTTTAACGCTTGAGCGTTATGTAGAGTCCACTGTTGTCGTAACGCTGGTGCCGCATCGGCTGCTGGAGGTTGCTCTTCTATAACCGTGGTAAAAAAGCCCTTGGCTTGTAAATGTATCTTCACTAGGGGAGACCAGCTGTCATAATTGTAATGTGTCAATTTCTGGATCCCCTTGTAATACAGGTCACTATCGGCCATGATTAATATTTGAAGTAGGATGGCAAGGATGAAAATGAGGTATGTGGACATGTGAACAAGTCCGCGTAAAATTACGTCGTTAAGCGTAAGTAGAGAAAAAAAAAATATTGTGTGTTACGAAGATATTTTTGTGGGTAGATCCACAGTCCGGGTCCAAGGGTTGTCCTACGAGACGTTACCGGACGCCGACCCGGACTGCTTCACGCCCAGTAAGAGATAACTCGAAAGAAGAGAGAGGGTATTTGGGAGCATTTTCGAAAGATACATATGTCAGTATTCGTACGTGCGTAGTACATGTAACATTACCGTCGGGAGGTTACAACAGTTCCATTCAATCATCCATTCTTGGAATTAGGAAGCAATAAAACGTTTGAATGTAAAGGCTAGAAAAATACGTGTATAAGAGTAATGTATTTTGTCCTCTTCGTGACTCTTGGAAGCCAAAGGAAAGTTTGGTTCTAATTCATGTAGTGAAATTGGACCTGGGCCCATAACCCAATAACGGTAAGGCGGATGGTAATGTTGGGTCTTTAGATGGTAGTTATCATTATCTTATTCATCCTTACCGAAGCAGATGTTGAAGCTGATGAAATAAGGCGATCCATGAACAGTTGGGCGTTGGTTCATCCAAGAAGGCTTTTATTGGCTGTGTCACATCGGAAAGTCCCAGTATGGAGTCAATTATACATATGCATGATAGTAGTGTACATTTATGTATTTTGTACGTTGTAAATTGTTATAAAAAGATTCATAATAAATCCATACTTAATAGACTAGGACATATTTGCGTATGCGTCCATTTTAGAGCATCGCTGGAATACACAAGACTAACAATGTTCGTTATGATAATAGATAACATTCTTTGCATATCATTATTATTGTTGTAGTCGACTAGTGTCGTCCCCCTATTGTTACTGACACCGCTTATACAGCTATGTTCACATCTAACAATACTCCGGGGGGATAGAGAGCGGATGTCAGATTTTATCCTACTGATTGTTATTCTATTGATGGACTTTCATTGTTTAGCGTCAGCTAATTTATGCGTATAATTTTTCCGCATTTTTAAGCTATTTCTAGTTGAACCAAAAACAAAAACGTTACTTTGAATACTATTATTTTTTTTTTTTATGCTTCCTATTCGGGATACGTTTATTAGTTTTGTTATCACCGATTTATTATCGGAAAGATGGAGTTAGTTTTTCAACTTTATCTTTTTTTTTTTTGTTTACTACCTTAACTCAATAGATAATGACATTTCGTTACTATTAGTACTATTAGTGGTAATTGTTTTTATGCACTTTTGTGTTAAGAATTAGCATTTTTTAGCGTCTTAATCTTTCTAATGTAGGCTATATTCATTCTGACAGATCTTTGCTACTGAAAGACCGGATTTTAATTTCGTTAAGAGGTCTGCTGCATTAATTGCCGTAGGCACATATTTCAAGCGCATGGTACCCGAGTCGAGTTGCTCGCGCACTATGTTTTGGTACCTCCGATAGTGGCGCGAGTCCGAACTACCCCCATTTTCAATTAAATTGATCGCGGATTGTGAGTCGGTCTCCACTAATACTGGCTGTGATAAAAATTGAGGTGCTGTCTCATTAAATATTGTTATTAAGGGACGTGCATCCTTAATAGCTAAAGCTAGCGCATGCACCTCCGCTTCGCATGAAGAGTATGCAATTGTACTTTGACGTTTCGCCCGCCATATTAACGGCGTGTTGCCTACTCTTATGATGATACCGCTAACGGAGCGACTGCACGGAAGACTATCCCAACTGGCGTCGCTAGTTATTCTAAATAATCCCGTCGCATTACGAGGAAAATGAAGCTGCCAGTGGGATGTACCCTTAAGGTAGCGCAATAAATGCCGTGCGGCACCCATATGCGGCAGTTTAGGATTACGTGTATATTTAGCTAAGTGATGAACCGCAAATTGAATATCAGGCCTTGTTGATACAGAGATGTACATTAATACACCGACTAGTTCTTGGTATCTCGCGACGTCGACGGAAGGTTTATCGTCACATGCATCAAGGGGCTTTAGAGATTGGCTAATACTACGTGACGCTTTAGCGTCCCCCAGGCCAAAATGACTTATTTTATCCGTAATATATTTACAATTGTCTAGCGTTATCTCCTCATCTTTAACACCCATTGACATGCCAAGAAAACGTTGACCAGTCGTCTCATTGATGTCTAGTTTCTCTTGTAGTTGCTGATAGAGATGTGTGATCGCTTCGTCGCTGCCTACGCACACTTCATCGTCGACCCAGATTGATGCTAGTAGTATGTCCGGAGTCAAACGATAAAACAGGCAGGGATCACTATTAGACTGTTGGAGTCCTGTGTCAATGAGTGTTTGCCGGAAGGTGTGGAACCAGTTAAGTCCCGATTCCGGAAGTCCGTAAAGAGACTTCCGGAGGAGACACACCTGTGGGATTTCACCATTGGTCGTCTGGAAACCAGGGGCCATAGAAACATACACCGTTCGTCGAATTTGAGAATGAATATATGCTAATTTGCAATCGAATGTGCGTGTCACCAGATGGAGGGCGGCTGCAAGAAATAGCATTATTCTTAGCGTACTATACTGCATGACTGGTGAGTAAGCAGTGTCAAAATCTACGAATGGCTTCTGGTTGTAACCCTGGGCAACTAAGCGGGCTTTGTATTTTTTAAGGGTGCCATCAGGGTTAAGCTTTTTTGTAAAACACCACTTGGTTCCAACCACTTTTACGCCAGGTGGCTTCGGTACTTCGTCCCATACCCTCTTCTCAGCTAAGGAAGTTAACTCATCTCTCATTGCTTGACGCCACTGTAATGCATCGGGTGCTTCGGTAGCTTCCCTGTAATTGCGCGGGACAGATGATGTAAGTAGACGGATCGTTTCCTCTCCTTGCTGATCTTCGTCTTCGGAGGTGCTCGACTCATTGCTGGATGGTTGTTGTGGGACCACGGCTTCACGCCGACGTCTCTCCAATTCGGCCTTTGTAGTGCCGGGTGGGCGACCTCTCGGCCTATAAGGCCCATGTTGTAAAGGTGTCACAGGGCTGACGGCACGAAATGGTTGTTCTGGTTGTACGGGAGGTTCGGGTTCCAGGTCCTCAGGTTGACGTCCTGGTCGCTCTGGTGGTTGTACAGGCGGTAAATGGCCAGGAACAGGCGGTGGTATTCCCTGTTTTCGTTTGAAGATGTCGTTTGAGTTAGGCGCGGTCTCCACATGTAATGGTCGTGGAGCAGCAACACACAAAAGGCTCCCGCCGGGTTGAGACTCGGCAAACGAAACGTTGCGTGAATAGTGAAGGGTCCTGGACTCTGGTTGGTAAAGGAGGTAACCCCGAACTTGCGTCCCGTAACCAAGAAAAATGCAGGGAGTCGCACGAGGTGAAAACTTGGAGGGGCGGCGGTGTGGTTCCACGTAGGAGTAAGCAATGCATCCGAAAATACGAAGGTGACGGTAGGAGGGAGGACGGAGTGGGTTCCACATTCTCATGGGGGTGTTGCTACCGAGTTCTTTAGATGGAAGGAGGTTATGGAGGTAGCAGGCTGTTTGGATGGCAAACCTCCAGAACACCGTAGGTAGTTGAGCATCATGGAGTAAGCTTGTGGCCCTCTGTGTCAACGTGCCTATAGCCCTCTCAGCGAATGGATTTTGCTGGGGAGAATGTGGTGCTGAGAATGTATGTCGGGTGCCGTTAGCGACGCAGATACGTTGGAAGTCTTGCCCCTGGAACTCAGGCGCGAGGTCAGTATGTATTTGGTCAACATGTTGACCTGTCTCGGCCTGTTTCTGGTGATGGAAGAGGGATAAAGCTTGAGTGACTTCGGTACGTTGGTGGAGAAAATACGTGAAAAGGCGTCTTGAGTAAAGATCCAACAGAACGAAAACGTAATGTGTATCGTCGTGGCTGGCTTCTAGCGGCCCCAAACAATCAGCAAAAACCGTAGAAAGCACCCTGGGCGCCACCATCTGTGTGTGTGCTGGATGCTGAAAAGGCTGGCGCTTGGCTTTCGTCGTAGCGCAGACGGGACAACCAGTGGACACGCCACCCTGCAATCTGATGCCCTTCAGGAGGTCGCTGTTGCGAAGTGTTGTTAATGTAGCATCGCCTGGGTGCCCTAGGCGACGATGGAGGAGTGCCCAGGTCACACGCGGCAGGCGATGCTGGGGCAACAGCGGCGAAGGTAGGGCAGCAGAAACATGGGTCCTCTGGACCGGCACAGTCACTGGGAGTGGTCGGTCGAGGCCGCAGGGTTGCACCGATGCTGATTTTCGTGACTCGGGTACGGAAACATTAAGTTGATACATGTTATTCGCAGTTAAGTGGCCAGTAATAATCGTTCTTTTGGTGATAGGATCAGAGACAGAAATATTCCCGTTGCCGTGTAGGACTTCATACCCTCTGCGATCAAGTCTAGAAGTAGATAGAAGATTGCTTGATGCCGTGGGGCAATACAAAACGTCATAAAGCCTAAGACGTAAGTTGCCCGATAGTAGACCGACGGTTCCCCGATGTGTCGCTATCATGCTCGAATCTGTAGTCGCAGTATGGACAGTGATTTTGACTGGCTGTGGATTGTCGAGCCAGTCAAAGCGGCTCGTCATGTGAGAGCTTGCTCCACTGTCCATAAACCAATTTTCCGACCTTGGTGCGGAAGTTGTCTGTAAAACCAGCTCTGTAGTATCTGCGACCTGATGAGATGATGTGGAGACGATGTGATTTGCATCTTGAGGAAAAGAATATTCCGGGGCAGTAGCAGTGAGACGGACATTGGCTTGGTTGGAAAGTCGCCGACGATTTCCCTGTCCTCTACCACCTTGTCCGGGCGTCGGTCGTGTATCCTTTGGTGTTGTAGGGTTGGGTTGTCCTTGGTATCGCTGTTTTTGGTGGCAGGCACTCTCTTCGTGGCCCCATCGGCCGCACCACGCACAAGTAATGCGGGGGCGCGACGCTGTGGAAGTTGATGGACCAGAAGATGAAGTAGATGGATGTAGCGCACCAGAGGTTTGTTTGGCCTTCTGGCGGCATTCAAAATCTGCGTGCCCGAAACGGCCACACCACGAGCAGCTTGTTGTATTGGGTGTACAAGCAAGGAATTGTGGTAATTGTCTATATTGGTTGAACGGATTTGTACCTGGCAGCAATGGATGGGCACCTGGCAGCAATGATGTTGGCTGATCAAGGGTATTTGTAGGCGCATCTTCCTTGGACTGTAGTTGTCGTTCGGCCATATCGAAAGTCGTATCGTCATTTGCTTGAAGAACAAGCACGAATGGCAGTAGACTAGGGCGTTGGATGCCTTGAAGGGCGTAGTGAGTAAGTTCGTGCTCACGGAAAGCTTGTCCGGCGGCAGTAGCAGCTTGTTGTAATCTGCGAATTCCATCAAAGTAATTTGGAATGGTTTGCCCGTCGCGGAGGTGAACACGTTGGAGTTCTTCACGTAGCTTTATTTGGCGCTGTAATTGCGGTTGAATGAATCGATGTTCAAGCACGAACCAAACCTCACGTGCCGTAGGGTACTGAAGGTACACCCTCATCAAGGAAGAGTCCATGCTCTTAAAAATTAGATTTAGGGCCTGTGCGTTGTGAAGGGTCCATTGCTCACGAACTGCAGGTACTGCATCTGCCGGTGGGGGTTGCCCTTCTATAACGGTATTGAAAAATCCCTTGGCTTGAAGGTGGATTTTCACTAAGGGAGACCAGGTGTCATAATTATAATGAGTCAATTTCTGAATTCCCTTATAATACAAATCAATGTTTGCCATCGTGAATACGTGGAGTAATATGTGTAGGGTGAAGATGAAGGATGTGGACATGCGGACAGGTCCTCGTAAAATTACGGCCTTAAGCGTAAGTAGAAAAAAGGGATGTCGGTCGTGGATATTTTGTGGGTAGATCCACAGTCCGGGTCCAAGGGTTGTCCTACGAAACGTTACCGGACGCCGACCCGGACTGCTTCACGCCCAATACATGGAGATTCGAAGAAAGATAGGGGATATCAACATTAAAATTCATTCTTTGTTTACTGGAGTATGTGCCAATATTATGTAGATCATGCTACTTCATACTTCAAACTTTATACACTTCATACTTTATACACTTCAAATACTTCGTACCTTGGAATATCCGTCAGTGATTCTTTACGTTTCGTGCTACGTGCACATTCAGGATAGGAGAGCAAATAATTACTGGGTGTAAAGGATAGTAAAAAACGTGTATAAGTGTAATATATTTTCAAATTCGTCCTCTTCAAGATTCTTGGAGGATGGAAATAGCGTTAATACAGGTCCTTCCTGGGCCCATAACCCAATATCGGTAAGTAGGATGTTGGTTTCGGGTTATATATTACTTCTAGTTGGTACTTATCCTTACCGATGCAGATGCCGATGGAAAGAAGGCGACCCATGAACGGAGAGATTTCATCCAGAATGCTTTATTGGTTGTTGCGCATCACCAAGAACTCTTCGTGTAAAGTCAAGTTATACATCATTTGTATTAAGGTGTACATTCGTATATTTGTACGACGTAATATA
>JAQIUW010000063.1:0-12734 GCA_034697105.1 Lithobius agilis | reverse complement strand
AAAATCCGTCCCGCAATTTTGTATAAATGTCGAGAGAGATCCCAAATTTGATTTGAATTATGGGGATTTTTCCCCAGCTCAAGCGGTCGGCCCCTGCTCTTTAGCTCACGTTTCCCTTGTCTCACCGAAGCGGGATAGGAAGTTGCGAAAGAGTCGGCGCTCTCCTCTTGGCTGTTTGACCCTGAAAAGAGAATAAACTAGTTTTATTCCCCATTTACCTGTTTTGGAAATCATTTTTAAAACCTCTCTCGCCTAACCTTTTCTCCGGACTCTCACACAGAAAGCCCCTTGACTACTGCTCGAGTATTAGGTAAGAGTCGCACTACGTCTCTTTTCCAAGCTAGCCTTGGCTCGTAACCTTAAAAGTAGTGACACCTACACTACATCACTCAATTTTCCTACTTAACTAACCTTCTTAGCTACAATTTTTCTACCACTAAAATTACTTCGGGAGCCCTCTGCTCATTTGCAATTTCAATCAAAGCATACCAATGCGAATAGCAACAAAATTCCCTCCATACCTACTTCTAGCTAAGATTACTTTCTTCTAAAATCCCTTTCAAGTACAATCGTCGCGAGACTCTCGCGGCCATCTTATTTGTTTTCTTACACAATACTTTGATACAAACGAAACCGCTATACTTACGTGGGTCTTTTTATACACCTTCTCTTGCAATCCAACGGAATGCAAAACCTTCATAGGCCTCTCCTACGATTTCACTCAATTTCCCGCTGTTTTTCTTACTCTAATTCCTTATATACAATTCCCTCCCTACTGACTAGAGAGACGTAACTGGCGTCAGTGTGCCCAGTTTTCAGGAGCCTTTCTCCTGTCCCTAACGTATAACATGGCTTCTCCTCAGAAACTACAAAACCTAAACCTACCTTGCTTATTTACAAATTCTCCTTACTGACTAGAGAGATGTAACTGGCGTCAGAAGGTCCAGTTTTCAGGCTACTCCTGTCTCTAACGTTTAACATAATAATTTCATACATTTTACATGTTTATACACTTTGGACGAATCAGGGAGGTTTACTATATACATACCCGTTGAAGGTGTCGTCTTCGTTCTGGAGTTGGTCACGTTTGATTTTACAGTTTTTGGCGGCTTCGCCATCCCAATCGTTCAGTAGCCAATCTTCGTATCGACTAAAGAAACTCTTCCGACTAGGGACTAGGGAAACGGGTTGCGAAATCACGCTTTCCGCTGTTTCCTCACTGCTACTGTCATGGTTGGTATCTGAAGTGACGTCATACGCTTCTTGGGGGTTTTCTCCCGGCGGAGGGCTAGGTCTCGTAAGTCTTCCGGTGGTGGTGGAGGGCTGGGGAGAGCTGACGGTGTCGGTTCCGGTATGGGTCTTGGTGTAAGGGACGTACTTGCCTTGTATCACCTGTCCTCGCGGTTTGTATTTGGGGATTACTCGGAGATGTGGTGTTAGCCATTTCTTTACTCTGTCCTGCTGAACGGCTCGGGTCTTGAGACAAGGTCGGACGTGCAGGGTGCGCTTGGTCGCAGTTAGTTGCTCAAGGGGGGAGCCCACTTCGACTTCCATGCTGTTGGCGCGGCGTTCCAATCCTCTTGTCGGATTGGGAAGAAAATTTACCCTTTGTTGAGAAGCGCGGCTTGGTCCGGGAACTGGGGAGGGGCTTCGGGGACTCGCAGTCTCCGCTTCTCTGGTTCTGGGGTTAAGTCCTGGTGGAGTTTCCCTGGTCTCCTCTTGTTCAGTCTCACTTGTATCGGTGGGGAGGGAAGTGCGTCTCCGAGATGGTATACGGCTTCGCGCTTTTCGTCTTTGATGTTGTTCTTTTCGTGATCTGGGAGAGGGAGGGCTCTGGTCGTACCTTCTGCGAGGCCGCATGCTCAATCGCACAGATCGGCGAACGGGGGGAGGGCCTGGGGAGGAGTCTCCGCCCTTGGTGGTTTCCCTCAACCTGTCACCTTGCTGGTTGTCTTCGTCTTCGGTGGTGTTTGGGTCAGCGCTTTCCGAGGAGCTACTCTCACCTACAGGGAAGGGCGATTGGGTGTTGAAGGGCTTGAGGTGACCCATGTTCACGATTTTGGTCACTTCTCTTCCTTTCTTCCAACGCATTATTTCAACATGGGAAGGGCTCGTCTGTCGGATAACGCGGTAGGGGCCTCGCCACAAGCGGACGGACTTCTTGATCTGCTTATCCTTACCTGCGGGAGTGAAGAGGAGCACCATGTCACCGATCCGAATGGGTACAGCTTTCTTTTTTATTTTACAGGGCTTCTGCTGCGGTTCGGCTGCTTCTTCCCGGTGTGTGTAAGCACGATCATGGGCAATTCCCTCTTCAGGTCTGCAGTAAAACTGCGTCACGCGGTAGGAGTCCCTCAGTTCGGGTAGCCATATCTGGTAATGGTGACTACGGTATCCTCTTCTTTCGGTGTCGTACTGCAGTTGTAGCTGCCGGATGGTAGCGATACCAAAAATGACGTCGTGTCCCTCGACTAAGTCTTCAGGTGGCACGAAGAAAGGGAGTGTCACTCGTCGATTCTGCAGCTGTACTTGAATCAAATATTTTCCTTCCAAATGGTAAGGTGCGTTGGTTACGGTGCGGGCTACAATCCGGTTGGGGATCTGGCGTATTGTTACGTCAGGGTTGCTCTTAAGAACAGCCAGAACGGAGGGTGAAATGAGGTTAATACTTGCACCGGAGTCCATGAGTGCTCTTAATTGTAGGTGGCCTATCTGGGTGCAGATTAAAGGCAGTGCTCCCATAGCTCGGTGGTCAGTAAACTCTAGATCTTCTTCCTGTGTTTCCGGGGTGCCGGCGTTGTCTCGTGTTAGGCTGTAAGGGTAAGGGTGACCTGTGGTGCCTAATTGTTTCACAGGCCACCAGGGGAGTTTAAATCCTCTTCGGGTAGGGTGTCTGACTCCTCTCGGTAGTAATCTGTGGTGTGCACAGGGAACCGGGGTTGGTGGGAGTAAGGGTTACCTGGGTATATCCAGCCAGGTGGGTTGGGGCCCGGGTTCTGAGAGTAGACTCGTCTATCTCCACCTGAGTTGTTTTGGGCTACCCTAGAAAGTTTCTGGGGGCACGCAAAGGCTAGGTGTCCCTCTCGACCGCAAACATAGCAGGGACACATAGGTGGTGGGTGCGAGTAGCTTCCTGCATTGGGGTCAGAGCTGGAGGTGCGTCCTCTTCCCGCTGCATACGTTGGGTTGTGTCCTCTCGAGGGTTCTGGGGGGGCCCGAGCTGTAAGCGACTGAAATTGTTGCTCGAGGGCAGCTAGTTTGTTACGAAGTTCCTCCCGTTCTCGTTGTTGTTTCTGAGTGGCTCCTTCCACTGCGAGGTTCGGGCCTGCGGCCTTTACTGCAGGGGTGGAAGGAGGCTGCAGTTTTAATTGCTCTAAAATGAGCTCCAAAATCTTAGGGGATGCGACATCTGGGGTCAACAGCGAGTTTTTCGGGGCTTCTAAGGTGGTTTTAAGAATGTCCCTTTTTCCCTCCGGAGCTTTTTCCACTTTGCATTTACGGGCTACGGGGCGGGGTCCATCAGACATTAAGGATATAGAATCCTCTTCCACGACTGCCGCTAAAATGGCGTCAGCGAAGGTGGCTGGGCTTTTGGACAACAAATGTCGTCGGATGGGGATCTTAACAGATTTTATGAACTGGGCTAGGATAAGAGCGTCTTGGGCAGCTGGGTCCATGCCTTGGATCTCGCGCCCATGCTTTTCCACTCGAGTGGCGAACTGACGTACGCTTTCGTTTTCCTTCTGCCTAAGCTCAATAAAAGTTCCCATCGTAATTCCCAGGGGTACAGGGGGTGTGAACCTGGCCTCTAGAGCGGCTCTGACCTCAGCTGGGTCGGTTAACTGCCTGATTGAGGGGCTATCCCTTAAGTAGCGGGCAGTTTCCCCCTTTAATTTGGATTTCATTACAATTATCCGAGTAGGGGCGGTCCAGTTGGCTAGGTCGGCAGAAGCGACCAGGGCTTCCCAAAATTCGGCCAGTCCGACATGTTGTTCGGAACCGTCATAACAGGGGATGAGCTGCAGGAAACCGCTAGAAAGGGCTTGGGCCATAATGCTTAACTTTTGCTTTAAGGAGTTTACTTATGGGCCCAACACTCGTTCCCGGATTTACACAATTCACAGTTAATCTCTTCCTCGTGATCCCAGCACTCCTGTTTCGTATTGCACAAGTCGCAAACGTCGGAGGGGGGCTGATAAGGGAGAGGGCCAACAGGGCGTTCCCAAGCTAAGATGTATAGGCTTTGGGCGAGAAGGGGCGCTCGGGGGTAGGGCCGATTCCGCGCCTGTCGACTTAATTCCGCTTGGGCTAGTCGGGAAGGTCCCGTTAAATTGTTATGCTCTAACTCAGCTTGAGCGGCGAGGCTCTTATTTACTTCTCGGTAGTTTACCTCAAGGGGATGATAAGGATACAGATATTCCGCGTGCAGTCGCTCTGGTTTATCTTGTCGGCACTTAGAAAAATGTTTCATATAATTTTCTCATTTAACCTTGTGCCTGGAGTCGAACTGGCATGGGACTAAAAGGTTAAAATAATGGAAGATGGGGGAAGACATGAACTAATGTCAAAAAAGGGGGGGGTGAGGGTGAAAAACAGAACAAGGACACCAAAGGATGTCCAAGGCAAGGGGAATTCGAACGGTACTCGCTAGAGTACTCTGCTCTTGTTAACCAAACGGCAATTAACCTTAACGACCGCTTAATACCACAAACACAGCAACACACACTTACCCTGTGCTGCAAAATTCACTTAATAGCTACCTATCCACTAATTATGTTATCAACTCTCCAACTTTCCTATAATAAAAAACAAGGACTCACAAGGGATGTCCAAGGCAAGGTAAAATTTAACGGCACCTATTTATACCGCTCCAGCTAACCCCTGGGTTATTTCTCCTCTAATTATTCACCTAAATGCTACCCTAAAATACAATTCCTCAACACAAAATTAATCTATAATGCAATCTTACACTTAGCTCCTAAATACACACTTGTATGTGATCAGTTTCCTAACTTCTTGCCACAAAATATCACACTTCCTCAATCTCACATTACCACACTACTAAAATACCAAAATACCACAATATACTCCTCAGTATCAAATTACACCCTATCACGCTTAACTGATACACAAAATCCGTATTCCGAAAGAAAAACTCCGAAATTCGCAAAATTACACTTTTTGGAATTTTTTCCTCTAGTAGATTCCTAGTGAAATAGACTTAAAATCCTGTTCGCAGCGCCAATTTGTTACGCGGTGACTTCCCTGGGGCGAGGGGGGTTCCGGTACAAATAAATTTATTTGATTCACAGGAAGTTAATTTTCTATTTACTTGAGACGGGCACACGTTCTTTAATTTTCTTTAACTTTCACACTTAAGTTCTCACAAGTAATATAAGGGTTCCCTGCTTATTCAGTGTTCTTACTATTCCCTTTGGGATCGCCCCAAACCACTCATAAAAGAATGAACCAAACACTCTCTTTTCCTACGCTTAACTTTATTGCACTTAGATTTGAAGTTCCCTTGGTATTATTCGATTCAATATTACACAGCTATCCGTTACAGGAGATATCAACAAGTTTATCGGCGTTCGTTCTCCACACATACAATACACTTTATCTTAACCTCTATAGCTCAGGTTCGTAAAAAACTGAACGTAACCAACCAAAATGCCTCGGGGTAAAAGCGTTCCCGGAGCTCCTCTTACCTACTAACCGATAGGGGACGGGGTCTAATTTAGGTTTAATTCGCAATTTAAACGGTTATCGGCCTCTGAAATACAGTACTCGTCCGCAACCCTTCTACACAGATACTTATGCTCACCGGGTTTAGAAGAGACCCTTGGCCGGTTTCCGCAGGGCACGGACGTCTTCGGCGTCGGTTGGTGATTGAACTGTAGATGATAGATCGTAGGTGACAGAACGGTAGGTGATAGATCGTAGGTGACTGGTCTGGCGATGAAAAAACGGCGGTTACCCTTGGTTGATCTCTTCTCTAAGTAGTTCTTCCTCTGATTTGACTACCAGCCTCCAAAGGTTGTAATCGTCGGTGGGGAAGAGAAACTTCTCCAGGTAACGGGGTGGTGCGACTCAGGTGGAGTCACAACCAGAGCGATGTCTATCTTCTGATTTTCGTCTTCCTCGCTATGGCCAAACTATTTACTCTGAAGGGCTGACCAAAGCCGTCGGCCCTGAAGGGAGGTTCAAGTGCGAGCCTCGATCAACACTATTTCCGCAGAAAGTCCAACAAATCGCCTACCCTCAGGCGCTCCTCAAACCAACAAACAGTCTTCCTCGTACACAATTGATTTTCCTCGATAGCCAGCCTAACCTGCAAAGCCAAACTTGCAATGCCAAACTAGCTTGCCGGAGCAATCGGTAGGAGTCGGCCTATACAACTGTATCAATGTTCTCACAAAACGGTTTCCTCCACAGCCAGCCTAACTTGCAAAGCCAAACTAGCAAAGCCTAACTTGCAAGCCCAACTAGCAGTCGTGTAGAGGTCTGAGGCTCTGGGGTGAGCCACGAGACAACTCCTGTCAATGTTCTCCTCAGCAACTTTCCTCTCACAAAACGTTCACTCGACCGCCAGCCTAACTTGCAAAGCCAAACTAACAGTCCAAGCAATCTGTAGAAGTCAGCGGCTCAAGGGTGAGCCACGAGACAACTGACTATTCTTCTTCTCTCGGGGTCTTTTATCACCTTTGTTTTTGGCACGTATCCCTCTGGTGGCAATACGAGGTGAGGGGAAATTTCCCTGACGTGGGTCGGGTGTTTTGGGTAGGGTTTCTTGGTTGGTGGCGTCCTCGGGTGGTGAGCTCTGGCGTGAGTTCAGTATCTGATTTTTAGTATCTACTTTTGATCTGGAGTTGAGGCCAAAATTCGGGCAATTTAACCATTTTTAGGTTTTAATAACTAAAAGGGAATTTTTTATTCTTTTAGCCTGCTCTCTAGGTCGGGTCGGTAAAAGGAACTATAGGTCGGCTTTTACGGAGAAAAGAGGTTTTTCGAAAGCAATAATAATTTACAGCAATAATTCTTCACAATAATAAATCGACATATACTATTTTTTAGGGGGAAGGTACAATTGGCTGAGTACGGTACTGGGCAAGACCTAATGGGTTTAACCCGTAATCTCTTATGGTAAAAAAGGTTTTAATTGATATGTATATAAAAGAACTGGTTTTTAAATCGTACAATTGTCGGAGAAAGAGAAAGAACCAATGTTAGCCTATTGCTTAATACATGAATAAAAGAAGGAGCTCCTCTTTTGCGTAATGACCTAATATGCGTATGATCCTCTAGGATCGTATATTAGGTCATGAAAAAAGGAAAGTGCATGGAAAGGAGGCGCATCTCGAGTGAAGGCTAAGTAATACGTCGAGAGCGAGAACTTTCAGAACTAAGTAATAACAAAATAAAAGATCATGGAAATTAGGCGCATCTCGAGTGAAGGTTAAGTAATACGTCGAGAGCGAGAAATGACATAGTTCAGTATTAAAGCACAGGACTTCAAATATAGTAAAAGTCGTTATTACAATGTTTCTCCCATTTTGTGTTGGTGCATAAATTATTCTCATACAATTTGGTCTTCGTTACGAGGTCAGTTGTCCTGATCCTAGCAGGGCTATAAACACAAAAGGGAAAAGGATTTTACATACAAGTTCATGGGAAAGGAAAAATACCCTGTATTTATACATCGGTACGGGTGGGTCGGGCGTGTTCTTCCGTTTCTTTATTGTTCGAACGGTTCTGAAGGGTGTCACCATCTTCCGGTTTTTTGGCAGCCTAAACGTCCCCAGCTCACCGAGCGGGGTTCGATCCCTCGTGAAGCACTTATGTGGATGAAAGGTCTATCTTTTTAAAGTGTCATTCAAGTGGCAGTCGATGCACCTTTAAATTAATCGATAACTGTTCTCGATCACTTATTTAGTTTCAATTTGCCGGAAGAATCAGGTAAAAGTGCATAATGAAGTTCTGGGTTTTTAAGTAAATGAACACGCGCACTATCGTCGATAGCTCCGTGGAAACCTGAGGTATCACTTTTTGGGGTTAAAACTTTGGCGGATGGGGGGGGAAGAGGGCTGGCTGCCTCTTGGCTATGGGTATCACAGGTAAGCAACGGGTTACGTTGCCGTTGGATGGTCTGAGGTCAGAGTGGGCTCATAATCTCTTCGCTAAGGTTGCTAAACAAATAAGCCGTGCCGATGTTCAACTGATTACCGAGGCACGAGGTGGGCAACAGTGAGCGTTGGAGACGCCCGTATCGGTTTAAGAGTGATAGCCGGCCATTTTGTCTTGATATGGCGACCCGTCTTCTTGCTCCAACCTTGACTTTTGAACGGTCGCTGGGCTGCAAGGCGTAATCACTCTTGGCTGACTTTATCGGTTGAACCAAACTTTCTTTCTCATTCATTCTTTGGGGAGTATTTTTTATTAAAAAAGTATGTTTTTTATTGAAAAAGAACAGAAATGAGCCAGGCGATGAACTGTGTGACTGGTTTGTCCCAAAACAATGTCACATTCCCCTGTACTGAGCCCGCCCATGGTAGATTAATCTGCCGCTGGGTCGACTTCCGGCATCGCCTGAACAGGCTCATCCGCATTCGGCATCTGTAACAAAGGGAAACAAACAAAGCACAGTAAAACAGAGGCCGACGCGCGAAAATTTGTTTATCGGGGTCGTAGTTTCAGACAAACAGTCCTTTATTTTATCATGCAATTTATGTTCTGGTTATTTGATAAATGGGAGTAAATTTTGAATTAGAGTATGAATTGTCTATAGTTATTCTTTTGGGGTAAGTTGTTTTCTGAAGGGTTGTCACCAGTGGGATCTTTTGTTAATTCCCTGGTTTCGGGTTAAATCTCGGGATTTGAAGTAAAAGTGACAGGGTTGACCGTAGGGTTTTGACAAGAACACTTGAATTGGCGGGGTAGTCGTGACCGAATTATTCGTTATAATTTTTGAAGGGTTGGAGAATAAATTTTGAGAATTTCTGGGATGTAAAAGAAAATGGGGAAATAAAGAAGAGGGTAAAAACTCCTCAGCGTGCGACAGGATATCTATCTTCGATACAAAGTTCGACATAGGGATATACCGAAAACTCCGCTTAGAATTATCCCTCCCGCTAAACAGATCCACCACAAGAATAATCCCGTACTAGAAAAAACTGACAAAAAACTTCCCCAATTTGGCCAAGATCCGGAAGCGTAACCTCCCTCTGATACTACAATTTGATTTTTTGCCATTGACACATCCAATATGGGGGCGTCTAAACAGAAAGTAACGCTCTCACAAGTGCGGGCGCTTCTGGTCACTAAACAGAGTCGCTCGGTAGTACATTGCTTGTCCGTAAAAAAGGAGATAGTGTGGGAAGAGAGACTCGTCTTCAGGTGTAAGGATCGAGTAGAAATACCTATATCTAGGAACTCCACTCCCACCTCTCCCTCCAGACAAGTGGATCGGGCTTCGATAGTCATTTCCGCTAGAGTTTGGCATGAAAAACATCCTGTGGGGGGCGATATTTTTTCGATATGGGGACAGACCCTTCGATGTTGGAGTCGGATTTTGTAGTTCGAAAAACCCAAATGGATGATAACGGGGGCGCTTTGAATTAGGGTACTCCTCAAGAGACGGTCGGGTCCTATAAAAAATCGGTGATTGGAAAAAGCAAGGGGCAATCGGTGGGATTGATCCTGAGTCATTTTTTCCAGATAACTCCCAATTTTTTCGCACCTCAAGCGCTCCTCGAAGTCGGAGCAGGAAATCTGATTGACATCGAAAGAGAACTGATTGCTATAGATCATGTCGGATTGTACATCACCTATTTCCCCGAATTTAGGTCGGTTAGGGGATGCTGCATTTTCGATGTAGGCCTCCTTGAAGTCGGCTACTCGGGAGACCAAATGGCGATCAACTAGGTCGATAGACTGATCCAGGGTGCCCAACGGAGTAATGGTGATTCCCGCGTACGTCCCTAGACGTTTGACTATGTGGCTCTCCCGGGTTCCATTTCTCATTAGCGTAACCTCGAGCTCAGGGGCGCAGTGGGCCCCTCGAATTTTATGAACAGAATAAGTTCTTGAATGGTCTGGTTCCAAGTAAGCCTTGTAATGTAAACATGGATCTCTATGAATGAGAGTGCATCCTGCGTTGTGGCTGCCAGCTATACAGTTAAGTATACCGGAAAAAGTTTTAGCTTCTCGTGTAAGGGCCGGAAATACGTAGCCAGGTTTACAGCCAAAACCCCAGTTGCAATGCAAATTCTGCGGGCAGCTGATCATACTGATGACGTGTAAAGCCGTCGGAAAGGTGAAATATTGCAGGGTGGTCTGCCAAAGGCAGCCAACTTCTCGAAATTCGATTTTCAGTTCGAACATTTCATGGTCGTCTGCGTCCAGGAACCATAAACACAGGGAGTACTTTAGGTTCTGCAGAGTGACCTGTACCTGTTGGCTCACCTGGCAGGTAGTGCCTTCCAGGTCGCTGGAGCACTCCTGAGCGGCCGATGTGAGCATTTGATGGGCGGTACACTGAGCGCGGGCGGGGTTGACTGCCACTGCGAGCATCAAGGTAATGATGAGCAGCGACTCCCCTATTGCCGGGGCTCTCCCTCTCGCCTCTCTCAAATCTCGGGCTGCGTTTTGCACCCTAGCATTAGCCTCTAAAGCGAGGGCTCTCACTCGCTCTCCTACCAGATATCCTAAGATTAGGGATCCTCGTAACCCGTACCTTATAACTAAATGCAAAAGATATATGAGGGAAATCAGGGCTCGACATCCCTGACAGCATGTACAAAATAACATTTTTAGGTACCAAACTAGGATACCTACTACGGAAAAGATTATAAAATAAGCGATATATATCACATGGGGAGGTAGACAGTGTCTAAAATAAATGATCTCCCAACAGAGAAGACATGAGAACCGGGTACAGAAGGGTTGTCCGACAATTTCGAACTCGGCTTCCGTAACCAGTCCGTTGCCACGTACCAGCGTGACACTTAGAGAGCCGGAGTTCAGGAGATATTCTCCTGGCACCGTTATTTGAAAGGGACCATTTGGTCCGGTTTTCTCTACGTATTCCAAACCATTCTTCCGGAGAATGACCATTCCGGAGCTTTGGACGGTAACGATGGGGCTCTGGAACCGTATGGTTCCGGTAGGCGTCTTAACCTCAGACTCCATTACACTATTTAGAGCACGACCTCTTCGTCTGAAGTTTACCATTTTTTCGCCATTTCTGGCTAAGGGGATTGCCCTTAGAGAGAGGGGCGCAGATGTGTTAAATAAACACACCTGAAAAGAGATGAAAGGCGCGTTTACAATCTCGCCTACGTCATATCGCGTCCATACGTGGATCGTGGCGTTGGCGATGTGGCATCTGCACTGATTTGCCATGTCGCATGTCACGGCAGCGCAGTAACGAGGGTCGCCGCTTCAAGGGCGTTCCTTGCTACAATAGCACTCGTGTCCATTGGGGCCTTTACACAAGTTGAGTCCGCTTTGACCCGTGGGGTCGAGATGATTTTCAAATCGAATCTCGGTAGGCCTTACCAAATCGCCTCCAATCAGCATGGCACGAGTTGCCCAACCTGTTACGCAACTCGAACAATCAGTGGTCCGGCTGCAATACTCTGGAGGAAAATTAATTCCGGTAGGGCTCGTGACCCATTGGCATTTCCTGCCCGTTGTGTCCCAGTGACACACCTCAACAATGTGTATTGGGCTGACGGTGTCAGCCACCGCTGGTCGGAATGCTATAGTGGTTGCCAGCGTAGTCTCATCAATGAGTCGGCTACTACTATCGTCGATAGTGGAGTTGGCTGTTACGAGCCTAATCAGAACCCAGCTGATTAAACCACACAAGACGCATTCCTTGATAGCCATAGCACTGCAACCGAAGCTTATCTTCTTCTTCCTTTGGCCTCGGATGAGGCGTGATTACGCAAGAAGTGAGATTGGCGTTTCCACTCTCACTTTCTGGCTTAAATCAAAACAAGTAGGCTACCCGAAGAAACGTAAAATCCCTTTATTTTTTAATTTTACTTACGTTTGTCGTAGAACTTTCCGGATGATTTTATTCGTCTCTTACCAAATTCTACTTTCTTTCTGAAGGTAGCCAACTAAACTTACTTCCCTACTTTTGTTCCTATTTGAATCCTAACTACGAAACTCCACACTGGTAAAACTAACCTTAAAATTAAACCTATTTCCTCGATTTCTACCCTAAAATCCTCTAAAATCCACCGCTTGGATTTATTTATTCCTCAAATAAAATTTCTTTTATTCACCCTCTGTGAAATCCTTAATTATTAATTTATACTTAGGGTTCGGGGGTATCCGCCCATACTAGGTAACGAAAAACCTTTAACCCTTCCCGCAACTAAGCATAAATGTCAGGAGAGACGTTAAA
The DNA here is from genome assembly GCA_034697105.1 of Lithobius agilis. Lineage (NCBI taxonomy): Eukaryota > Metazoa > Arthropoda > Chilopoda > Lithobiomorpha > Lithobiidae > Lithobius > Lithobius agilis. The sequence continues at coordinate 319 of JAQIUW010000063.1, read as the reverse complement.
CTTTATTACAAGTACAATTAAAGGGAATTTTCCCTAGCAAAAGCGGTCGGCCCCTGCTCTTGGCTCAAGTTTCCCCTTTCTCACAGATGTGTGGGTAAGTTGTGGAAGAGCCTGGTGCGTTTCCGTTTCGCAGTCTTTAAACCCTGAAAAAAGAATAAGCCTGTTTTAACTTCCGTTTTTTTCTGACTTCCGTTTAAAGTCTCTCATGCCTCCCTTTTAACTCCGAACCATCACACAGAAGACCCCTTGACTATTGCTCGAGTATTAGGTAAGGGTCGCATTACGTCCCATTTCCGAGCTATTCTCGGCTCGTAACCGT
>JAQIUW010000062.1:0-12761 GCA_034697105.1 Lithobius agilis | reverse complement strand
GTCAATGAATGTCATAAACTATTTCGAGAAATGCAAGAGACGTCTCGCCATTAATATTTAGACTTCTTATATATCCCAAACTTGTTTTGTAACGTTTTTGCATCAAGTTGGGAGAATGCTCGCTCTACTCTGATAGGTGCTGCATCCTTGTGACGTCCAATAGATGGCACAGGGCACAGCTTGTCAACATACTGCCGTGCATTTCTCCCCAGACGCAGTGTCCTTTGGTGGAGAAATTTGTACAAGTTATTTAATTATTATTATTATTTTTTAACCACTACCCGTTCGCATCGTTCCTGGTGTAGACTTTCTGCAACAACAAGCGGATGCATTTCTTTTATTATTCTGATTTTAGTGTTTGTTAACAAGTAGGCCGACTCTGTTTACAGTACTTGCATCTCCAAAAAATAAAAGCCGATGTTGAACAGATTTGTATCGTTAAATATTTGCATTCTTTGAACAACCAACGCCTTATTTTTATTTTTCCTCACTAATAGTACACAAGCCCCATCTGGTAACATACTTTTGTATGGTAGCGAATGCATTTCAAATAAATTTTGAACTTTGGTCATTGTTAAGAATTACATCCGTTTACATACTAGTAGTAAACAGGCAACTGTACTTTACTCATTTTTAAAATTGCCACCAAATGCATCCAAGACTGTTGCCGCCTTTTTGTTTTTAAGAGGGATTGCCCCAGTATGTTTTGACATAACATCGATAAAAGTTAGTACATATCGATTTTCATTGTTGTATATAGCCAAGACACGTACATCGACGAGATCAATTTGCCACAAAAAACTTTATCCAATGAAATTGTCTTGTTATGCCGAAACGTTTTTCTTAATGGTATATGCAACGTGTAAGTGTCTTGTCCTCTTAAATATTCTAGAGTTTTTACATGTTTTAATGACGTTTTCAACTGTCTGTTTGCTTTTTAACACGAGTTTTTTCATACAATTTAGGCGTATGCTGTCAGTGAAGTATTAGACCTTTTTATGTTACATTAAAAACGGAATATTACACACATATTAGCTCGATAATTCGCACATTCTGCATCGATGTGTACCAGAACTTGTACAAACTCGACGAAAGCGCAATACAGCTGGAATTCCGTTTTATGCCGGAACAGTTGTCCTCTGCCGGGTGTAGAACTCTGTACAATTCAGTTTATGTTTTTTCCCATGCTAACCAGGCCATAGCGCTCCTAGTGCAGACTTTGTGCGACAACAAACGAATGCACTTCTATTATTATTTGAATTTAGCGTTTGTTAACAACTATAGGCTAAGCCAACTCCATTTACCTTACTAGCATCTCCAAAAACTAAAAGCCTGTGTTGAACAGAGTTGAAGGCCTGCCGGAAAATAATTGCTTTCTTTGAGCAGCAAGTGCAATATTTTTATTTTTATTTTTCCTCACTAACAGTCCCAGGGCCCCCCCTGTACAGACTTTGCGCGGTAGCAATCGAAAGCATTTCTAATACTATTTGAATTTTAGTTATTGTTAAGAATTACCAACGCATGGTATTAGCCATTCCTGGTTAAAATAAAAACTACCCTTTACACCATTTTTAGGCCGTGTTAAACCATCTTACGATATATTTTATCACACACACACACACATCAGTTTGACAATTCTGCGTAGGTCTATGTTGAAAAAAGTTGTACCGGCAAATAAATGTATACCCAGGCTAGAACTTTACGAAAGCGTTAAAAGTACGATTTACTCAGAACTGACACGTTTTAATGACTTTTTTCAACAACTTAAATGAGTTTGCTTTTACACGAGTTTCCAGTTTAGCCCTGTAATTAGACATTGAGTAAAGAAAGTACTATTATCGGTACCACGATTATTTTGTATACTCAGAAAAAGTTTGTAACACACACACACAGAGTTCTCAACTGCTTTAATTTTTCCGCATTGTATTCGACATAACTTTTAGGCCTAAATGTTTAAATTTATCGCATGTAAGGACTAGTGACGTATTATTTTTTAACACTTTTGGGTAATTTATTACGCCTGAATGTGTGCTGTTTATTTGGTAATTTATTAGTAAATAACAGACTGCAGTATTTACAACTTGTTTTTATTTTTTGCTACACAAGCCCCTGCCGAAACGTAAAATATGTACTAGGACACGCAATGAGATTAAATAACGTAAATTAAACTGCATGATTTATTTTTCAATAGTGATAAACTTACCGAAAAACTTATAATAAACAGTTCACAAATTTGTGTAAACTGTAACGTTAGCAGCGATCCACGCGGAAAAGACGTCTTTACTATTTCGCAACAACACGGCAAAGCTTTGTAGTGTAACACAAATTTATGTAAACTACAACGACAGCAGCGATCCATGCGGAAAACGTTCTTAATATTTCACGACAACACGACAAAGCTGTGCAGTGTTACACAAAACGATGCGCGACATCAATGACAGGGGCGCCAGAAGCCACAGTTAAGCTAACTAAAAACGTTTATCCCATGTGAGCAACAGTGGAGTATCGACAAATGTAAGTTCCAATACCATATCACCGTTTTCATCTACTAAAACATTACCAACAAGCAAACATGCTCATACCCTTTTTTTCCGATGCATTAGTAAATAACAAACTGCAGTAATTATAACTTGTTTTATATTTTTGCCCTACACAAACCACTGCCGAAACGCAAAATATGTACTAGGACACACAATGACAATAAAAAACGTAAATTAAACTGCATGATTTATTTTTTTCAATAGTAATAAACTTACCGAAAAACTTGTATAACAGTTCACAAATTTATGTAAACTGCAACGACAGCAGCGATCCACTCGGAAAACGTCTTTACTATTTCACAACAACACGACAAAGCTGCGTAGTGTTTCACACATTTGTTTAAACTACAACGACAGCAGCGATCCATGCGGAAAACGTTCTTACTATTCCACGACAACACGGTAGAACTGTGCAGTGTTACACTAATTTGTGTAAACTACAACGACAGTAACGATCCACGCGGAAAACGCTCTTACTATTCCACGACAACACGACCAAAACTGCGCAGTGTTACACAAAACGATGCGTAAGATCAATGACAGGGGCGCCAGAAGCCACAGTTAAGCTAGCTAAAACGTTTATCACATGTGAGCAACAGTGGAGTATCGACAAATTAATGTAAGTTCCAATACCATATCACCGTTTTCAACTGCTAAAAACATTACCAACAAGCAAACATGCACATACCCTTTTTCCGATGCATTAGTAAATAACAAACTGCAGTATTTATAACTTGTTTTATATTTTTTCCCTACACAAACCACTGCCGAAACGCAAATATGTACTAGGACATACAATGTCATTAAATAACGTAAATTAAACTGCATGATTTTTTTTTTTTAAATAGTGATAAACTTACCGAAAAACTTATAAACAGTTCACAAATTTATGTAAACTGCAACGACAGTAGCGATCCACTCGGAAAAGTTTTTACTATTTCACAACAGCACGACAAAGCTGCGTAGTGTTTCACAAAATTGTGTAAACTACAACGACAGCAGCGATCCATGCGGAAAACGTCCTTACTACTCCATAACAACACGGCAGAACTGAGCAGTGTTACACAAATTTGTGAAAACTACAACGACAGCAGCACCCAAGAGGAAAACGTCCTTACTATTCCACGACAACACGGCAAAGCTGTGCAGTGTTACACAAAACGATGCACGAGATCAATGACAGGAGCGCCAGAAGCCCAAGTTAGGTTAACTAAAAACGTTTACCACATGTGAGCAACAGTCACTGGTGTATCGACAAACATAAGTTCCAATACCATAACACCGTTTTCAACTACTAAAACATTACCAACAAGCAAACATGCACATATCGGTACCCTTTTTTCCCCCCGCTGCATTAGTAAATAATAAACTGCCGTATTTATAACTTGTTTTATTTTTTTTCCCTGTACAAACACTACCGAGACGCAGAATATTTACTAGGACACACAATGACATGAAATAATGTAAATTTAAACTGCATGATTTATTTTTTCAACGAAGGTAGACTTGACGAGAAACTCAAACAGTTTTACACTCAGCATGTGTATGTACCAATATCATTATTTTATTTCTCAGAGTACGGTATTTCTCAGGCTTTGACATCAGCCTACACCGTTTTATTTTATTTCTTAAAAGTCAGGCTTTGAGGCAACTCATCATTGCCCAGCTGTTTAATCACGTGATCATGATCAAACAAACCCCCCACTCCAATGCTACTGTATTTAACGCTGCTTTAAACTACTACAAGTTACAACCATCTTGCTACCGTTTTCTTTTTATTCTTATTTGTATTTCTTAAAGTAGGTTTTGGCAATAGTCTACATCTTTTTATTTTATTTTGTGCGTCTATTTCTTAAAAGTTGGATTATAAGTAGCCTACATTTATTTTATTTCTCAGAGTATTTGTTAGGCTTTGACAATAGTCTAGATCTTCTTATTTTAAGATTTTAGTTATTTGTTAGTTTATTTTCAATTTTACTGAGCGTTTATAAACAAGAGACAAATGTATATCACATAGACGTTTTCAATTTCAACCAATATTTTTTTCGATGTGTTAGCAAATAACAGCGGTTTAATTGATGTTTGCAACTATTTGATTTTAATATACATAAAGTGACATTACTCATAATACTTTACAAGTACAAATTATTCCATAGTTATTTTTTCGTCTATTAAGAGGGCAATGTTGACCGAATGCGTCCAATTTATTGATTTATTTTATTTGGCTATTTAATTTTAGCAAGCCAGTAACAAAACTGATATTATTATGAGCCAACCAATTTTTGTATTAGAGTCTCTGTAATCCTAGCCCCCAACTCTAATCCACCACCACCAATGATAAGACTGGCTGCAACTTTATCTTTAAGATTGGCTGCAACTTTAACGTGTCATGATTAATCATACCCCTAGCAACCCCCCAATGCTAATACTCATTGTAAGACCAAATTTTGAGGCATTCCCCGATCTCCAGATAGATAAGGATGGTGTCACCGTTAATCATCCCAGGCTGGCAACCCTCTAATTTTTTACTATGAATACACGACAAAATAAACATCACTATACATTTTCATCTTAGTTTGTTCGCAAAATAAAATATACCGAGCATGTTTAAAATTTAATTTACATTGCAGAAACTCAATATACAATTTGACGTGATGGCATATTTGTTTTAACTCTGACTTCAACTGCTAAACATTTTTAATGTGTCTTTGACGAAAATCAATATGTTTGTATGTGTGTGTGTGTTAATTAATTATTAAGAGGGTAATGGTGGCCGTTTGCGTCCACTTTATTGATTTATTTTATTTCTCAGAGTACGGTATTTCTCAGGCTGTGACATCAGACTACACCCTTTTATTTTATTTCTTAAAAGTCAGGTTTGAGGCAACTCATCATTGCCCAGCTGTTTAATCACGTGATCATGATCAAACAAACCCCCCTCCAATGACACCGTATTTAACGTTGCTTTAAACTGCTAAAAGTTACAACCAACTGGCTATCGTTTTCTTTTTATTCATATTTGTATTTCTTAAAGGTAGGTTTTGGCAATAGTCTACATATTTTTATTTTATTTTTGTGCGTCTATTTCTTTAAAGTTGGATTATACAGTAGCCTGCATTTATTTTTTCTCAGAGTGTTTGTTAGGCTTTGACAATAGTCTAGATCTTCTTATTTTAGGATTTTAGTTATTTGTTGGTTTATTTCCATAAAGTACAAAATAATATTTCAAGAGTGAAAAGAGAAATGAATCCATGCGTCAAGCCACCTCATTGGTTATCACGTCATCATAACCCCTGACCACCAACTCTAATCCCCCCACCAATGATAAGACTGTCTGCAACTTTATCTTTATCTCTAATCTTTATCTTTAAGATTGGACCCTGGCCAACGAGTCTAATCCCCCACTATGATAAGATTAACTACACCCTTAATATTTATAAGCTACAATTATGCACTAGCTTTTCAATTGAGCAGATGGCTCGGTTCTTAAAGGCGCTAGTTTGAAGACCTGGGGTCCAGAAAATCCAGGTTCGAATCGCGGTCCAGGCTAGGAAATAATTTATTAAATTAAAAAAAAATTTCTTTCAACCTATGACGTCATCGGTATATAGGGGTATCATGGGGGTATCATGGGCGGGGCCTTTTAGGGGGTCCGCCATATTGGAAGGGTGATGACGTCAGGTGGGAGGGGGTGTGCGGGGTAAATGCAGGGCATGATGGGAAGGGATGACGTCACTAAAGGCCAACAAGATGGCCGACCGATGACGTCACTGAAGGTCATCAAGATGGCCGACCGATGACGTCACTGATTAGCAGAGGTCATCAAGATGGCCAACCGATGACGTCACTGATAAGGATGACGTCATCCTTATCTCCCTTGCGATCAGGGAACGGCTAGAGTGGGTGTCCTCTCTCTAACCAGTCCAAACCGGTTCTATAAACAGTACCTGAAACCTGTGTTCTCTCTCTGGGCTATAATATTACCCAAATAACACCCGTCAAAGCTGGCTTTGCGCTGTAAACCAATGCATCCCAAAGTAATAGGCCTACATATTAGTAACAAAACCGCTTATTGGTGTTGAAACTTTAAGTAAGGTGTGAGTGCAGTCAACGCTTCGAACGAACACAAATTAACTTTGCCAGTAAGGTGTATGGAGCTTATGTAGATAGTATGCATTATTTCCTAATTCGGTCTTCCAATATCTGCTACATTAACTTGAACGGAAAAAAAATCATTTTTTACTGATGCATTTAATCAAGTTTTTCACCAACTATATCCGCCGTACACTGTTAATTACAAACAAATGGAATTCTCATAAATTTAATTGCGGAAAAAGTATTAACAAATTATCAGTCAATAATAATTTAACTAATGTTACGCACAATGATAGGGCCTGTTCCTGTAAGTTCAGGAGTTGAAATAATTCATCCATACATAAATAAAAAAAAATTAAATAATATTAATAATAATAATAATTAAGGCACTGTTAATTAATTAGGTGATGGAATTGAAAAAGAAATCGTTATAAATATAAATCACTTTTAACGTTACACATCCATGCTGATACATGCCGTTAAGCCCAAACCTCGCCCTTTGTGAGTCAGTGTACAAAAGTCTTTATACCAGTTATTTTTACATGTCATACGTAAAACTGTTTTTATCATTGCTTACAATAAAGGTTATTATTATTAGTAATATTATTGTATCATTGTGTTCCGAAAAAAAGAACACCATGACAAGTTATAGGCTAAAAATGCGTCAGTAACATGTGATTTTTCCCTACAAGTTAATGTAGCAGATAAAGGAAATAATTTGGAAATAATACAAACTACATTCTCTACATAGGATCCAGAAACACCTTACTGGCAAAGTATATTTGCGTTCCTTCGAAGCTGTGACTGTTCTCGTACCTTACTTAAAGTTTAAACGACAATCAGCGATTTTGTGACTAATATTAATTTAAATTAACTTCTTTCATAATATTTATTTATTCTAAAATGAAGTTCTAAGGAATTTATTTTTGTCTAATTAATTATAATTGAGATCACTATAAACATACAAAACAGAGTAACTGGAAGTAGGACATTCTTTACAGTCTAATGTTATGTAGCCTACTTGTGAAAGTTTATCTGTTTGTCTACTTGTTCCAATTTTGTGCCTGCACCTTGCACCTATGGCCACGAAATATTTGACGAAGCTACTATAAGGGTTAAAAATATTCACCGCAAAGAAAAAAAAACTTTAGGCAGATTATTTGAATACTTAGAGAATCTCCGTACAAAATTTCGTGACCGTAGGTGCTCCGGGACGGGAATCTAGGAAACTAAAACGCCGCAGGAAAAATGCCGCGGAAAAAAAAACTCCAACGGGAAAAAATGCAGAGGGAAAAAAACTAAGAGGAAAAAAACGCTGAAAATAATTAAATGTAACTTAATTCAATGATATAAGTTACGGCCCCTAGAGTTGACACAGAAACTACTGAATTTGCTCAGTAGTATGGTTGCCAAGTAGGGGGTGGGGCTGGGGGCTTCGACCTCCACACCCTGTCCCCAAATTATGTACATCCAGTAGTGCCAACCAGTCAGAAACATACGGAAATTCCTCTTCTGACGAACTTTTTCGACTGCAAGCGTTTTTTTCCCTCGGCGTGTTTTCCTTTTCCCTCGGCTTTTTTTTCCTCGCTCCTGGGACGACACCAAATTGGTACAAACAATTTATTTACAAATAATTCATGAAACTTAGCTTTCAAATATTTCTAATCTTTCAAATAAAAAAAAAAAGAAGCAACAAACTTTTCTTGCTAAATTGTATTCTTACTTTCATAAGTATTACCTTTCTCCACTATTGTGAATGTTTATTGTTTCCAAGCAAAACCTAACATAACCCAAACTAACCTACCTATCTTGTACGTACTTAATTGCAAGGCGAGAAGCGGACCTACATTACCCACCCGTTTATATTTGTAGGGGCGAATTCCCTCCCTTTACCCCTTTGTACGAAAACTAGCACTTTAATTGAAACGCTTTACTCCAAATGTGTGAAATCGCCAAGTTTTTTTTTCTTGCCCCCATTTATCTATCTACAACTTCAGTACACAATTTCAGTACTCCATACATTCGATTGGAATAACGTTAGAACTCTTCCAGCAAATACCAACTTTTTCATTCAAAAGTTTAATAATTTTTTTGATTTTTATATTTAGTTTCTGCTGCAAAGTCTACGTTAGTATGGTTCCACAATGCATAGGAGGTTCAATGCGGTGTACGCTGGTTGAACTGGTTTTATTTCATTAACTATGGCTTGACAAGAGAGATTGTCAGCCTTTACAATGATCAATACATATTTATGTGACTGCGTTCTTTTACATATATATTTTATTCGGCGAATCAATTGTTCAAAATCGTTAGCAGCAAGTGTATTTAGACAATATTCTGCAATTACTTTATCGGAATTTTTCAAGTTTTTTGCTATTGTACCAATATTTAAATCGTCAAGTGGTATAATGTACTCAATTTTACCCGTGCATTTTTAACTTCATAAAAGGTATTAAGGTCTTTAATAATTTTTTTTAACATCATCAAAAGGAGAAGTATGTTAAAAGGAGTATTGTAGTGAATTAATTTATACTAAACGGCGTCAACGGATGGTCGTGGCATTTCCCAAGAGTGGTAGAAGTTCAATACGATTTGTGGGAAAATCTAAAAGCGACTTTAGCATGTGGTTTTTTTGTTTCCTGGGGTTTTTTCGGGGTTGTTTTTTTTTCACTGAAATAAAGTGAATAATGAAATTTCTAGCAATAATAACGTCCAATATTTTACAACTATCGTACAAAAACTAAGTTATATATATATTCAAATATCCTGAAATTTATACATACATACATACATATATAATTTAGTTTTCGTACTGTAGTTGTAAAATACTACGAATACAGACCCTTTCGTTGTGTGAGGAATTTTTACACATTTTTCTATTAATAATTTGCACCCTAAGAACTCAATTAATTTGACGTCATACAGCATCGCAGCATTTAAATTTTTTTCTTATAGAAATCGCAGACACAAAGCTGAACTTGTAAATATTTGGAAACCCTGATTACGATTATATTCTGACGAACAAGGGCCTAGATACGCGGAACCTTTAATTTTAAAGAAGTGGTTAAAAAAAATCATGATTTTTGTGATTTAATTGCATGTATTTTAAGCTTAATAAGCTAAGAGTACTAACATGCAACTTGTTGAAGCCCACAATGAAGATTATTCTGACCAATTACGGTAAAGCCATTGTTTATTTACCGCATTATTTCCAGTTTAGTGGCCAATTAGGCCCTCCATGAATAATTTGCCACTCACAAGGCAATTCGATGATGTACTGGAGGGAAGCATTTAATGAACATATTTTGTTGGCTCTGGAGGTAACTATAATGTATATGATGCGTCATGTTAACATATCTCGAAAAAAAATGAAAGTTGCCATAATCTGCTGAAAACTTTAGGTTCCAACATTTATGTGGTGAAAAAAATTCCTGAAGTAGTTAGCAAGTTAGAAGCTGGACGGTACCCCACCTAATTATTGAATTTTGTGGCCAATTTCCATCTTCTTCCTCTCCCTGCAATATCCTGCTTTCTCCGTCATTGTTTAACTAACAAGGACGTCATTGTATGTGAGTGTACTACAGTTTTGCCAAAACCGAAGTACACTCTCCATCCATTTCCATACCAGGGTAAAATTCTCCTTCGGTTTGTCATATGCGGAGAAAATCCCCTGACCCTTCGAAATTTAATAATATCCCCCCATCCTACTCTCAATTCCGCAAGGCAGCTTTTAAAACACGCCGGAGCTAAAAAAAAAAAAAAAAAAAAAAATTACCTTTTCTGTGTGTTCGGTTCCTGTGTATTCCGGTATCTGGTAATTCAGGTTTTAAGCGCATTACGCACCAATCGACATGTCTCTTTGCTGCAAACCTTAATCTGAATTAATTTGGAAACTCTATTCACCCTTTCAAGATTCACGCCAAAACGCATTCAGCTCTCCGCTTGGGCGTACAGAGTTATTTATGCAGGGAAAAAATAGGAAAGTCAGAAATGTCGTTTTGTAGTTATGGTCTCCGCATAACACCTACATCCTTACATTCCCACAATACCGCAGACCTGTAGACTTTTGCATTTTTTTGCTAATTCGTGTTGTGAGGCTGAGAAAAAAGGAATTCTAACAGAGAAAAATTTACTAATTTTTGTGTGTAATGTTAAGATCATACCGTTATAACGGGAGGGTCAAACTAATAAAATAGATTTGCAGGTAGCTAGAAGAGGAAACTTCGTTAGTTTCTCAAACATTCTCACACCAAAATTATAAGAAATCACAAAAATTTCTTGAAAGTTCAAAAGTTGAAAAAAAACTAATTTAATTTCGTCTCTTAGTTTACAACAAATCGTTTAAAAAGCACCCCTGAAGGATATTTTATCTGCAAAACCATTCTCTAATGCCATCTATTTTCATTTTTCCATACAAATTACTGCTCACACCTGTGAATTTCGGACGGACATGGAGGACACCACAAGAAGCTTAAAGCACAAAAGGATAAACGGATAAAAAGAACTCCCTTCCTTCAACCCTTTGGGAGGCTACAAACCACTTTCCAGACTTTTCCGTTCCATACTTTTCCGATGTTGTGTTCCAGACTCTTCCGTTCCATACTTTTCCTTTCCAGACTTTTCCAGTTGTGTGTCCAGACTTTTCCGTTCTAGACTTTTCCGTAGTGTGTTTCCAGACTATTCCGTTCCTGTGTTTTCCGAAGTTGTGTTCCAGACTTTTCCTTTCCAGACTTTTCCTTTCCTGTGTTTTCCGATGTTGTGTTCCTTACTTTTCCTTTCCAGACTTTTCCTTTCCTGTGTTTTCCGATGTTGTGTTCCACACTTTTCCATTCCAGACATTTCCTTTCCTGTGTTTTCCGATGTTGTGTTCCACACTTTTCCGTTCCAGACATTTCCGTTCCAGACATTTCCGATGCTGTGTTCCAGACTTTTCCGTTCTACACTTTTCCAGTAGTGTGTTTCCAGACTTTTCCGTTCCTGTGTTTTCCATCGTCTCCACAGGAGCACTGTCGTTCAGCGACCACTGTGGGAGCACTCGCTGAACCACAGTGCTCCGGGGCTATTCCGAACTCTATTTTCTGTTTAATTGTACAGCCCTGTTGTTGTAATTTACTCAAGGCACTAGAGCAGTCTAGGAGCACTCCTAGTGCTGCATTTAAACAAACACAGAGATTGTATTGCTCCCAGAGTGCGAAATGGATTTTGCCGTTAGGATGAGGAGCCTGGCACTTGCACATAGACAAAACAAATATTTTAAAAACTTTTTCTCTTTGGAAGAACAACGTCTTTCAAAACGACTCTGTCTGTCTGTCTGTCTGTCTGTCTGTCTGCCTATATGTAAAGAGGTATCAGGGCGAAAACTAACAGCGACTAGCGAAAATCTGTTTGTAGGTTCGGTTTCTTCACCCTAAAGGCAAGGCGTAGCCCATCCAATTTGTTTTTTTTTCGCATTCCGTAATGTAGACTCTGTAGGACTTATCTTAAAAAACAAATTACTCAACTACACACACGGTTGCTGTTTCTGAAAAATGAGAAAAAAATGTACGCAATTTTTTTTATTTAGTTCAATTCACTCACTACTAGTTTTCTGGTATACGAAAGTGAGAAAAAGTCTGCTTTAGGTTCAGGTTTAGTGGTCCGGTTCCAACTTGTTTAAAACCATTAATGTACTCAGTGACGTAGCCAGGATTTGCTTCTAGCGTTTTATTTATTTTTTTTAGTAAAATTTATGTATGAAGTTGCATCCTAAACGTTCTTACTGATGTGGTGTAAATGTTAGATATTTATTGCCTCACCCAGTTTAGTTATGGCGGGTAAAACTTATGATTTTTTTGTTGTTGTAGTATTTCATTTTTGAGAGGCTTATGGAAAATATTGGGCTCAAAACTTTTCAAACATTTCATCAATTTTAAATTTACCTGATACTACATAGTTCACATAAAAAATTGGTTGAGGTGTTTTGTCCCCTACGCGGTTATTTTTTGTTCTAAAGAAGAGGAATTATAACACTGTAAACAAAATGTCTATAAAATTACAGAATTTTGTCTGTTAATCTTCTTCCAGAGCATATACTGTTATTTTACAGTCTTGCAATTCTGTTAATTTACAGACAACTGAATCTGTAAA
>JAQIUW010000061.1:0-12801 GCA_034697105.1 Lithobius agilis | reverse complement strand
TTTTGCGAGCGTTCGGCTGTTCCGGAGACCATTTTTGTCACGGAGCCGGAAGAATTTTTCAAAATTATGTCTAGCAGCACCAAAGAGGTATTAAACCTAAATTTCGAAAGAGACGGAACTATCGCACGTATCCAATGTCGTCCTCACGAACATTTCGCGAGACCAAGACCGCACGTCAACGTAGTCGTGGGCGCTTTTATTACGAGCTACGCTCGGATTTATCTTTATAACAAAATGGCGTCTTTGCCTCCGGGTTCTCTAGTATACTCAGATACTGACAGTATTATATGTAATTTCCCCAAATCTATCCCACATCCCATAACCACCGGCACATATTTGGGATGCATGGTAGACGAAATCAAGAAAGGATTTGGTGAAGATGCATATATTTACAAGTTCGTATCTGGTGGAGCGAAACAGTACTGTATTTTTGTTCGTTTCGCCAATGATGCGTCAAGAGAGGAACATATTCTTAAAATACGTGGTTTTAGTCTAGACTCGGGTTCCCTAAAATACTTGAATCCCGAATCTCTAGAGGCCATGGTTATCTCTCACGACACTAAAAAATACATTACTGTTACAAACCCGTCACAAATCATTCGAAAAAGAAACGAAATTTTATCCGTAAGTAGAGACAAAAATTACAGATTGGTTTTTAACAAGAGGATTCTAAAACAAGACTTTTCGACCATTCCTTACGGATTCGAATAAAACCGCCCACGTCTACCCCCCACACCGCACGACCTCTGGCTTGTAAATAGTGTACATATGTATATATCCAACACATAGGATCTTCAATTTTTTTATTTATCCAACAGATAGGATCTTCAAATTTGTATTTATCCGACAGATAGGATCTTCAAATTTGTATTTACCCGACAGATAGGATATTCAATTTATTATTTAATCGACAGATAGGATGTTACAATTTTATATATCGCAATTCGATGACCAAAGTACGTATTTGTTTGTACGAGTGGTCTTCAATTTATTTAATCAACAGATAGGATGTTCAATTTATTATTTAATCAACAGATAGGTTGTTACAATTCTTATATATCGCAATTCGATGACCAAAGTACGTATTTGTTTGTACGAGTGGTCTTCAATTTATTTAATCGACAGATAGGATATTCAATTTACTATTTAATCGACACATAGGTTGTTACAATTTCATATATCCCAATTCGATGACCAAAGTACGTATTTGTTTGTACGAATGGTCTTCAATTTATTTATTTTCAAACCGCGATAGGTATTTAACCCAACAATCGGCCAGGCTGTTTATTAGATAGCGCCAGTACTCCAAACAGTAAACATGGATCAGTTTTACATGAATCTGTATAGTGACACGAGCCTCGAATATTTTCCCGAAAACGATGCGGCCTGTTTCAAAACAAAACTGCCTAGGCGGGTACATTTAGAGGGCCGCTGGGAGGTGGCTCTGTCGGAGCTGCACTACCCCCGCACTTTTACGAACGTGGGAGAGGGTAGGGGTTTGCGGTTAATATGCGGGACGAGAACCTTTATTAATTTCGAGCGCATGGACTATCAATTCTTGTACGGTAACGTGGGTTTAAAAAAATTAACTCTCGAGGAACGTTTAGACGGTATTTTAGACGCGTTAAATAAACAGGTGACGAGAAAAATGCGTTTTCAAGTGATAAAGTTTGTTAGAAAGGGGGACAGCCACACGGTAAACATACTAGACGGTTTGCATTCGGATTCAAACCTCATCGTGTCCAAAGCGCTAGCCAATTTTTTAGGCTTTGTGCCGGACAACCCTAAATCGCAAGATGTGTACTATCATTATTGCGAAAATAGGGTCCCCGTCGTCATGGTACCCCCGCTAAATAATGCCGGTGATTGGTGGGTTTCCTACGGTAACATGACGCATAACATCGAAATCGATGTGCCCGCAGGATTTTATAATTCGGGCCAAGCATTAGCCGACGCGTTAAACGATCTCGTTGTTTCCAGAATCGAAGCTGTTAGATATCCCAAATTTGCGTATAATCCTTTTACCAAATTAATGAGTTACGTGTGCCCGGAGCCTGTCAGGAACCCCCTCGGGCCTACGGGGATAGAAATATTCGCAATATCGATGAACGAATCTTTGTCACTTTTGACGGGGTTCGAACCAGAAACAATCTTCGATAAATCGCGGGAGGCCGCCTCTAGCATCGATTTAGGCGCGCACGAGTTTTACGTTTATTCGGATATAGTTAGAGATTCGGTGTTAGGCCATAAATTGGCTCCTTTGTTAAGAAGAGCCAGCCTATCGGGTGTTGATGGGGAAAGGGTGAATCTCGAGTTTGACCACCTTCAGTTTAGGCCTATGACGACTCGCAATTTCGAGACAGTTTTAATTTATTTAGCGGACGAGCGCGGTTCTCTAATTCCTTTCAAATCGGGGTCTACCTCCGCCACCCTGTGTTTTAGAAAACGTGTATAAAGAAAGTGTATAGATATTTTTATTTTCATTAGTCATGGAAGGACGCTACAAGAAAGGTTTAACTCTGCTGGCAGCTTTGTCGATAATCACGGTTGTTATAGAAGTATCGATTTTAACAATTCTCACTCTGAAACAGCCTGCATTACAGCCGCATTGTTGGGTTTCGTATAAATTCGCGTCCGGACATCAATTAACGGTTTGTCTGCTTCCAAACAATTCTTCGGACAATGTTACGTTTTCAAGGCCCGTTTTTCATGCTTTTAGCAGCCCCCTCTCAGGCGGGAAAGTCGACTTTCGTGAGAAAACTGATAGAAAACGCGTCATCGATGATCCACCCGGTGCCCTCTAATTATTACTGGTGTTATTCCATTCCGCAAGAATGGATGAGAGAATGTAGCCTAATTAATTTTCACGAAGGTTTAATAGATTTCGATACTTTGCCCCCCAACAGCTTGGTCGTGATAGACGACCTGCAACACGCGTTAACCGAAAAAGATACGAAAATCGCCACTCAAATCAGTCATCACCGCAACGTGAACGTGATTTACATAACTCAGAATTTATTTTATAAGGGACGAGCGCATCGCGATCTTAGCTTGAACGCTTCCTACATCGTTCTTTTTAAGAATCCTAGGGATAAAATGCAAGCCAGTTGTTTAGCTAGTCAGATTTACCCTAATCAGCGAGAATTCTTTTTAAAGGCGTACGAGGACGCCACCAAACTTCCTTTTAGTTATTTAGTGATACGCTTGCGTCAGACAGACGACGAGAATCTTAGATTAACCTCTAATATTTTTCCGGGCGAAAAAATAGCTGTTTACATTCCCTCCAATAAATAAATAATAAAGCGTTTCCCCCAATCAGCTCATTCCTACTCGCGCTGCGCCAGAATGAAGAACGTGCTCCGCCACTCGTCGGTGATAAAATCTTTTCCTCAACTAAGTAGGCAAGAGCTTAGGGCGCTAGTTAAGAACGCCTCTCCGGGACTGGTCCGCTGTATATGTGAGATTTGTTATAATTTACTACGGTCTAACATTAACGTATCTTCTTGTCAGCGCAAAAAATTAGCCAGGCACAAGAAAGTGATCAGAGCTTTAGCTGCGCGGGGAGATAACCTTAGCAAAAAGAAACGCATATTAAATCAAGTCGGGGGCTTCGCGTTTTTGCCCCTCATCGCCCCCCTCCTCGCCTCTGCCGTAGGGGGAATCGTCGGAAAAGCCATAGGTAAAAGAATATAACATGAGAAAAATGACTTTAGTTCCGTTCGAACAGTCCTCGAGTCCTTATTTTAGGCAGAGTCTGGACGTTCAGGAACCCGGTGTTAGGAAAATTCAGGGTCTGCAGAGGGACATGTCGGATATTTTACAAGATCCAAACTTGACAGACACGACTAAAGCCGCCTTTTTGACTCAAATGGAAGGTTCTTTAGCCAACCATTTAAAAAGATACAGGCAATCCATAGCGCCTACACAGCCGACAGGAGCAGGAACCACTCCCCACACTCCCGCGGGCGGGAGTGTGGGGAGTGGGGCTCCGATTGGGGGGGCCCCCTCCGCGTCGATGAAATCCCAAATATTGAGAGCCATCCCTAAAAATTACAAAAACAGAGCGGCTCAAGTATTAGACGCCCTAGGCGACCGGTCGGATTTTAGCATTAACGATAAAAACGAAATTGTAGTCGGGGACAAAACCATTCGGGGATCTAATATAGTAGATTTGATGTTGCAGGCCACCACCCCCAGACCTAGTTTACCCAACGTGGAAGGTTTGAGCGCTTTTAAAAATGTTTTGAAAGAAGCCAACATCCCTAAAAGCTTTTTGAGTAGATCTGTAGGCCTATATGAGGACGAGCCGCCCGTGCTCACCCCAGTCCGTCCGCTCGGTCGTCAGAGGAAAAGACAGGCTGCCCCGCCCACTTTATCCCCTTGGGAGCCCTTCTCGCTTTAATTTTAAATGGAAGCTTATTTGAAAGCCGTTTATTTCGACCCCTCGCACGTGGCGGGCTTCAGCAACCCTCTAAAGTTGTACAGGGCCGCCCGTAGGGATGGGAAGAGATATAAATTAGCGGACATTAAGAGGTGGTTAGCTAAAAGTGACGTTTACACGTCTCACCGAAAAGTGTTGAGGCGTTTCCCTAGGCGAAAGACGGTAGCGTCGGGAATTAACTCGAATTGGCAGTGCGATCTCGCCGACATGAGAGCGCTTTCCAAGCACAACGACGGTTTCAACTTTATTTTACCTTGCGTAGATATTTTTTCCCGAACGGCCTACGCCGTTCCCGTAAAATCTAAATCTAACGAACACGTGGTAGAGGGTTTTAAGAGCATATTTAAAGAGGCCGTACCCCAAAATTTGCAAACGGATTCTGGGAAAGAATTTTTAGGTAAACAGACTAGAGATTTATTTAAAAAGAACTACATAAATTTTTTCCAAACCAAATCTGAACAGAAGGCTAGCGTAGTAGAACGCTTCGTAAGAACGATGAAGGATAAACTATACAAATATTTTACTCATAAAGGGAGTTACCGCTACCTAGAAGTTTTACCCAAAATAATTAAGGCCTACAATAACACTTATCATTCCGCGATAAAAGCCCCTCCTTCCGCCGTCAAACCGGAGAACCAATATTATTTCTGGAAATTGTATCACAGTCCGTTAACCATAATCAATAAAACCAAACCCAAGAACTTCAGTTTCGAATTGGGCGATACAGTTAGAATATCTAAATCTAGACATATTTTCGCTAGAGGGTTTAAGACGGGTTGGTCGCTCGAACAATTTGTAGTAGTCAAGCGGTTTCCCTCGCGACCTGTACCTACTTACGAGCTCGAAGATTTAAAGGGCGAACCCGTGCGCGGCCGTTTCTATGCCTACGAGCTTCAGCTTAGCTTAAAAACCCCGGAATCTTTTCACGCTGTGGAGAAAATTTTAAAAACTAAGGGTCGCGGTTCTAACAAACAGTATTTCGTGCGCTGGGTGGATTACGATTCTCGTTTCGATAGTTGGGTGAAAGCGAAAGACTTGCAGTTTTCACCGCCTAGTTAAAAAAAAAATGCAGGACGGGTTCTACGTCCAGCTACCGTCCAACGGTGACCCCCTTCTCCACCCCCACAACACGCTGTCTAGCTATACTATAAATATGCCTAGGAGAATAGAACTCGAAGGGAATTGGGTTTGCGCCGTAACAGAATTGCAATATCCGCACAGTTTTATCAAATTGGGCAATTCGCAAAAAGGCGTTATAAAAGTAGTTAAAAATCCTTACAAACGGATTTTTTTCCCCAAATATCACGCCCAGATAACCGATGATAACTGGTATCAGGTTTTGGCCGCTTTTCTTAACTTGTATTTAAAAAAGCATACAGATGACAAACCCCCCGTTAGAATAGCTTTTAACGACGACGAGGAATTAATAGTAGTCATGCTTGTTCCCGATTGCGAGATTGTGGTTGAGGCGGGCCTGGCTTTCGTATTGGGGTTCGACGGGGATGTAGACTTGCACTTGTCCAAAACTATGGAGGCGACGAGTTACCCTAAAAAACCTAGCATTTACGAATCTGAAAACTGGTACATTGACGTTAGATGCGATCCTAAAAGCAGTTACGAGGCAGAATTAACTCTCTCCGAAGGTTTTTACCTCGATCCCATTAAGACAATATCCGACATCAACGACCTGGTCAAAGCTAGCAAGGTCGGTAACGATTTAAAATTCAGTTACAACGTTCTAAACAGATCAGTTAGCGCCGAGATAGCGTCGAACGTAGTACTTGACCTTAACCCCTCTGTGGGCCAGTTGTTAGGATTCGGGGGTGCCAAGACATTGACCGCTTCTACAGAAAGCCCCTTCCCTCTGGATCTCAAAATCGGTTTCTTTTCAATCTATTTATATAGCAGCGTCATACCGTCCGACGAAATTGTCGGGTCTCAGCTCGTACCTCTCCTTCGCTGCATTCCCGTGAGAGGCCAGGACGGCCAGACAATATCCGAAGTATTCCAAAGGCCTTACTACAAGCCGATAGTTAGAAATTCTTTTCACGAGATTTCAATTTATTTAAGGGACGACGTAGGGGACCCTGTCACTTTCAGCGCTAGCGGACGCGTGAACGTAACTTTGCACTTTAAACAACTATATTAACAATGAGGGTTTATCCTAAAGACGATTTTCGTACTTGTTACGGTCATTTTTGCCGCCAGGCAGGATTAGGAACTCCATTTTTTGAAGGCAGTCGTTTTCAGAGAGGCTCTGGCTTGCTATCTAGTTTCAGAAGCCGGGTCGTGCCTTACATCGCCCCGTTTTTTAAATCAGCAGCCGTGGGGGCGGGCAGATATCTTTTGAAAAAGGGGGGCGACTTTCTTTCTGACGTAGAGGGGGGTGCCCGATTTAAATCTGCCGCCAAACAGAGATTGGGGGAAATAAAAAATGACATTCTCAGTACCGTCAGGGGACAGTCCGGATCTGGCAAGAGGAAGAAGAAGAGGAAAAGGCAAATATCAGCGCCTTTCCCTCATTTTGTTGGCCACAAAGCAGCTAAACGTCGCCGTGTAAACACCAACAGAAAACGGAGCAAACCCGACATTTTCAACTAATGTCTACCTTGGCCCACCACGCTTCGCCGGAATGCGGCAGCAGCGGTTTTCAACTCTTTGATCTCCCCGCCACAGCGATTGACACCCAAGATGTAAACTGGGTTCAATACTTTCCGATAAACACGAGTGCCGGAGGCGCACCTGTGGAATTTCAAGTGACAACCAGCGGATCGGATCAATACATGGATCTTGACGAGAGCTTTTTGCACTGCAGTGTCAAGGTTACCAACGCCGACGGGACAGACTTGGCGGCGGGTGCTAAAGTAGCCCTCGTTAATAACAGCTTGCATTCCCTCTTTCAGCAAATCGACCTGTACTTAAATGAAACTTTAGTGTCTTCCAGCGATTCTTGTTACCATTACAGAGCATTGTTGGAAAATTGGCTCAGTTATTCCGACGACGCAAAAAACTCTCAATTGTGTTCCGAGGGTTGGTACCCCGACGAGGCGGGGAAATTCAACCACTCTGACCCCTCCGACAACAACGCAAACTCGGGCCTAAAGGCTCGCAACGCCAAAATTGCCAGCTCTAAAGTGTGGGATCTCTATGGTAAGCTACATTGTGATTTTTTTCAACAACCCCGCCATTTGTTAAACGGTGTGGATCTTCGTCTGAGATTGATTAGAAGCCCCAACAATTTCGTATTGATGTGCGGCGATGCTAACAGTGCTCCTAAAGTGGAAATCGTGAAGTGCGTGCTTTACATTAAAAGGGTCAAGGCGAGTCCAAATATTTTACTGTCGCACAGTAAGATTTTGGACACTGTGAGTGCTCGTTACCCTCTTCGTAAAATAGAAACAAAAGTGTTTACTCTTTCTACGGGTCTACTTGATGGTTCTATTGACTCTGCGATTCACGGCGTGCTGCCAACAATGGTGGGCGTGGCGTGCGTGAAAAATACGTCTTTCTCCGGCAGTTATACCGAAAACCCTTACAACTTTCAACATTTCGACATGAACCATATTGCGCTATCGGTTGACGGTAAACTGCATCCCTCCCACCCCTACACCCCCGATTTCACCAACGATTTGTACGTGAGAGATTACATGTCATTATTTAGCGCGACGGGGAGGCACCAACGAGATAAAGGATTGGGAATAAATTACGACCAATACAAAGGTGGTAATACCGTTCATTTCTTCGACCTGACCCCCGACCATTGCGCTACGGGTGATCATTTAAGCCTTACCAAACAAGGCAGTGTGAGACTCGAACTACGATTCAGTAAGGCCTTACCTTATCCTGTGAACGTCATCTTATATTGCGCCTTTCAATCGATAGCCGAAATTGATAAAAATCGAAGTGTTTTACTAGAACGTTAATAATATGGATACTTTGCAAATCCGTCGTTTGATGCTCGGTGATGCGAGAATTAAACTGTGCTACGGCGGTGTGATGGCTTGTGACTTGTTACCATCTCGCAAAGTGCTTAAACCTTCTCTTTATATAATAAACACCGACGAAAAATACCTACCAGGTAGCCATTGGGTGGCAGTGTTTGTGAACCCCGGAAAAAGTTCCGTATTTTTTGATAGTTATGGTAAAATGTGTGATAATAAATATATACTCGATTTTTTGCATAAAAATTGTGATTCTTATGTAGATTATAACAAAGAGTGGTTGCAAGGGCCTTACAGCATGACCTGTGGGGCTTACTGTTTATTTTTCTGTTATTACATTGCGAGAGGTTATTGTTTAAGCCAAATTACCGGCAAGTTCGATCCTCGCTCGAAAACAAAGAACGATTGTAAAGTTACTCAGTTTGTGAAAAAAGTTTTCAATCATCGCATACGTGGCAGACACACTCTTTGTTACAATCAAACTTGTAAACCATTACGTGTTATTTAAATAAACGACAAACAAAGAAAGATGCTTTTGGTACTTTTATTTGAAAAAAGAGATTTTTTTTTTTTTTGTTGGATTTTAAACATGATGATACAAAGCATGATACATATTAAAAAGGTCAACAGTAAAAAAAAAACATTATTATTTCGACGAACGATTTTATTTTGATTTTTAAAAACATCAAGAACACCTTGATTACACAAAAACATTATTATTATTATTTCGTTATTTAAAAACGATTTTATTTTAACCATAACTTGATTATTATTATTATTATTAAAAAAATTCTACATCTAGAAGGTGTTGATTACACAAAAAACATTATTTCATTTTATTTTAACCACAACCTGACATTACACAAAATGAATTTATTTTTAACCACAACCTGATTATACAAACATTATTTCACAAAAACGATTTTTAACCACAACCTGATTATTATTACATCACACAAAAACTATAGGCCTACAGTTTGACTAGGCATCTTTCGTTTTACAACAAACGAATTAATATTATAACCATAACCTGATTAAAAAAATTCTATTCTACATCAAGAAACAACTATGTACAAAAAAAAAAGGAATATTTTTCTCGATTTGATAAATTACTCTCTGCATTCTTTTTAAAACGTTCACGAGATTAAAACATTGAACGCGAGAGAGCTAAATAAAATCCTAATGATTTTAAAAATTTTATAAATGCTAAAGAAAAAGTTTTCGAGTATTTGATTTCCGAAAATACACACACACACCAGTTTTAAATAGACTCCTAATGAATCTAAAGATTTATAAATGCTAAAGAAAAAGTTTTCGAGTATTTGTTTTCCGAAAAAATATACACACCAGTTTTAAATAGACTCCTAATGAATCTAAAGATTTATAAATGCTAAAGAAAAAGTTTTTGAGTATTTGTTTTCCGAGATAGACAACACCGTTTTGTAAAGTTCAAATGTTTGGTTTCCGAAAACGCTAAGACAAAAGTTTTTTAAAAATACAATCCGAAATATAATTTTTTTTTTTTGCTTTACGAAAACAAGAGTTTCACCATTTTTTAAGTTAACAGTTTTTTGAAATGACAAAATGTTTTTTAACTTACATACATTTGGCTGCTTCTATCGTGATCAATGCATTGATCTTTTCAATGTTCGTCAATAGTTTTTCCCAATTCTCCACAGGCAAGTGAATTCCCTTCAAGGGTGTAAAAGAGTTACTGTTGTCTTGCTCTGGGAACTGAAGCAGCGAAATCATCACTTGTTGGTCTTGTGAATAATACCTTGAAACTACAACTGCCTTCATGAGTTCCGTGTTGATGAACTGCCGGTGAATGGTGTCACCAGCAGACGTTTGTTCAGGCCAACTAGAAGGATCCGCCGCTTCATGATCCTGGTTACATTTGTACGAAGGCATCTCATGCGTGGTTTCTTGACGTATCGCGTCTTGGACCAACATCAATGTTCTGTGGTCCGTCAGACGACCCCACTCCTCCGCTGACATATTGAGTCCGGTTTTCGTGGGGAACCATACTTTTTGCCTGGAGTGATAGTAATGTTCACGTACGCACACATACACCACCTTGTTGAATTGTTGCACAGTTATGAAGTGATTGGGTTCCCCGATCACCGTGTGGCAGTCGGGGACTTTTTTCTCCGTCATGAAATCTTGTGGCCGTCTTTTCAGGGCGAGGAAACTCGGCTCTGTAAAGCAGTATCCACGCTTATAGGTGAGCTTTTTTGGCGCACCGGGCATGTCGATAGGTTTGCTCGGTGCCGGTGATTTCACAAAATCGTACGCACTCCCCGTAGGGCTGGGGCTTTTCGGGTAGTCCATTGTAAGAGATTGGGAATAATCCATTGTTGGTTGATGATGATGATCAGGCTTGAGAAGAAGAAGAAGTGTGGCTGTTTGGTTTTGAAATCTCGAGTATTTAAAGTCTGAACTGTGGGCGGACCAGGTTAATTAAACTTTTTGCACAGACCCAATGAGAGAGCGGCTAGCTCTAGCATTGGCCAGGTTAATTAAACTTTTTTGCACAGAGCCAATGAGAGACCGGGTAGCTCTACCATTGGCTCTGTGCAAAAATTTAAGCACACACCCCCTTACGAAATTAAAACGGCATTTTCATCTTGCTTACGAATTATGTTTCTGAACGTTAGGCTTATTCTCGGCCCTGCAATATTCATTCTACGTGGCAAAGAATGATAGAAATTTGCATTTGTGGGTGGATGCATCAATAACAAAGAACCGTTTGCCAACCTCAAAGAAAAAGTTCTGGGGACGTTAACCCTTTTACATTTTAATGTAAACACTCTTTCCACCCCCAAAGATAGACAAGCAATTGAACCGCTGGGGTCAAGCTCGGATTCGTCGTCCGAGTGATAGCCGATCGAATCAGCCCCTGAAGCGTACCTGTTTATTAAAACAAAGTTAAATTTCTGTCCCGTTACAGATGCAACCAAATCCCGCAAGCCTTCTAAGAGTGGCGTCCACGGTTTCGCCCTCATTGTTAAGTTTGAAAACGTGTATGTAAGACCGGAATCGCCAAAAGCCACATGTTTTCTAGGTATTTCGTACCAAGACCCGAAAATGCATACTTTCTGATCTTTTAAATATTCAATTTCCTTTTCAAGCCTGAAAAATACCTGAGTTGCCAACAAGTCCGGTAAAGCACGCATATACTGAACGTTTAAGCCTGGTAAATGATTATACGACGTTGTGCACTGTTGCGGTAGATCCCGAAACTTTCGAGTCAACTCGTCTATAAAAAAAAATAAAATAAAATACTTTTTTAAGTTTACTTTTCTTTTCAATAAATAAATAAATAAACAAATATCAATAATGCGCTTACCTTGCTGGAATTTGTCGAAGAACGTATCCTTATATTGCGCAGTAGACGTTGGTTCTTCCGGTAGGAATCTTTTACACTCGTCCACATCCCCTTCTGACGAAAATAATAAAGAGTTGTTTGCACGTTCGTCAATATCCATTTTGGCTATCGCTGAAAACGCGGCTGCATTCCTCGCTGAGCGGCCCCGTGTTTCCATGGTTTCAAGGTCGTTTATCGCTTAGTTATGTCCAACGGGAGCTGGTCTCTGTCGCTTCTCTCTTTCCCGATCGAGCACAAACTTATCTCTCTTGTACAGAGTGTGCTGGAAATCAGCATTCTTGCAGAGAACGCGTTGCACGGTTTTTTGACTTGTTCTTTTTTCACTTCACTTCTCTTGCTGTTTGCGTATTTTGGCACGAATATATACATCCACGTGGTTAGACCAAGAGCAACGAAAAGACTTATAAAATCTTTTCGAAAAATTGTACAACAGTTTAAAATTGATTTACCCACCAAAGTCGACTCTTCCACTCCGACCAATCAGAGGGCTGTGCAGAAATTTCTTGACTCTTTAAAATTCAACAGTTTAAAAAATGGTTTACCCACCAAAGTCCACTCTTCCAGTCCGACCAATCAGAGAGCTGTGCAGAATTTTCAACCAATCAGAAGCATAATTATTATTCTTACGTCACGATTGTAGAGGGCGCTGGAAATCTCTGGAAATTTTTGCACACCTGTCAACTTGCTCAAATTAATGACCCTTAATTGCCTCACCTGTCATCTTTATTACCATTAAGCAACCCCCTTTCACCCTACCGCTACCCTAATTACCCCTCTTGCATATTTATGAGCCTCTACCTGGCCAGTTTGGAGGTCAAGGGGGCGGGGCCAGGGGTGCAATGACCCCCCCAGGGGGCCCAGACCGGAAGTGTGCAGATGTGGCAGCACACTACTATCGACGAACAGTTCTTTTGCTTTGGGCATTGGCGAACTTTTTGCCGATTCAAATGAAGTCGAGTTATTCAGCCAAGCACACACCATACACAGATCGCTATTAATTAAGTTTTTGATTTCATTCACCATTTATTCTG
>JAQIUW010000060.1:0-12819 GCA_034697105.1 Lithobius agilis | reverse complement strand
TTAAAAGTTAAATTACATGGCTAAAACACACAGAAATCTAAAACGTAGCAAATACCAAGACAGTACGAGGCACACATCATGGAGTCAGAGGTTCGAACTCTTCGAAGAGGTTGAAGTAACAGTACGACCTCTGACTCCATGATGTGTGGCTCATACTGTCATGGTATTTGCTACGTTTTATATTTCTGTATGTTTTAGCCATGTATAGTTTAACTTTTAATTGTTTTAATAGACTCGACAAAGGAACCGTCTTTATTTTTATTTGAGTTTCGAAATATCGTAATTTGTTTTATTTTATGACGCTCATTTGCTTGTGTTTCCTTCCATTACGTTGTATAGCGTTTACTACTTTTATATTTTAAGTAAAATACATTTTGAAATTTTTTTTTCAAAAAGTGTTTCGGCCAATTTTATACATTTTGCGTGAAATTAAAAAGTTCTCTGCTATCAATGGTTGATCGAACTAATATTTAAAAGTATATTGACACTGATTCAGTGGAAGGAAGCTGCTGCCGTAAGTAAAACCTAATTTATTTGAGAATTGACAGTTAAACGTGGATTATTTTAGGACTTTTTTTTTTTATCTTTACCCACGGCTTGATTGTGACATGCACAATGCAGCCAATCTGAGAAAGGTTTATACAGTTTTTTTTTTTTTTTATTGTGGGCGTATTCTAGTCCGCCCATCAGTGACCAGCTTCGCAAATGAATGCCAACGACGACGAGCCACGAACAAGAAACCGAAAGAGTCCAACCATCATCGTTAGGCCAACACATAGAAACTCTCAAGTCTTCGGTGATGAGCGCTGGAAGGCATCTCAGCGCACTCTTGACTTCAAGAAAAGTGGACATAAAGCCTCCGTTTTTAGTTTCGAGTGGTGTTGGCCTCTGCGCCTTGTCGACTCTACAAAGCACTATTAGCAAGTGAAAGCAGCGTTGAAATTAACTCAGAGACCTGCTACTCCTTGGATGGAAAAGTCGGTGCGACGGGACCGGGGGCAGCCGAAAAATCTACATCTTAAAGATGGCTAATTTTTACTGTACACTGTAAAAACAAAAGGTGGCATTTGGCACCTTTTGGGGTGAAAAATCTTGTCCCGTATTGTGCACCCAAAAAGGTTCCAATTGGCACCTAGGAGGTTGGGTGCCACTTTTTCACCCCTCCCAAGTGGTGCCAAACGACACCATTGAGGTGTCTTTTGGTACTCCATGTCCGGTCATAAGAGGGTGTCAAACGGCACTCTTTAAGGTGTGTTTTGGCACTACATATCCGGGCGCTAAAGGGTGCCAAACGGCACTCTTTAAGGTGTGGTTTGGCACTCCACATCCGGGTATTAGAGGGTGCCAAAACAGCACCTTTTAAGGTGTGTTTTGGCACTCCACATCCGGGCATTAGAGGATGCCAAACGGCACCTTTTAAGGTGTGTTTTGGCACTCCACATCCGGACATTAGAGGGTGCCAAACGGCACCTTTTAAGGTGTGTTTTGGCACTCCACATCCGGGCATTAGAGGATGCCAAACGGCACCTTTTAAGGTTTGTTTTGGCACTCCACATCCGGGCATTAGAGGATGCCAAACGGCACTCTTTAAGGTTTGTTTTGGCACTCCACATCCGGGCATTAGAGGGTGCCAAACGGCACTCTTTCAGGTAATTTTGGCACCTTATATCCGGGCATTAGAGGGTACCAAACAGCACTCTTTAAGGTGTCAATTGGCACTCCACATCCGGGCATCAGGGGGTGCCAAACAGCACTCTTTAAGGTGTCAATTTGCACTCCACATCCGGGCTTAAGGGGGGTGTCAAACAGCACCTTTTAAGGTGTGTTTTGGCACTCCATATCCGGGCATTAGAGGGTACCAAACTGCACTCTTTAAGGTGTTTTTTGGCACCCGATATCGGGGCATTAGAGGGTACCAAGCGGCACTCTTTAATGTGTCAATTGGCACTCCACATCCGGGCATCAGGGGGTGCCAAACAGCACCTTTTAAGGTGTCTATTGACACTCCACATACGGGCATCAGGGGATGCCAAACAGCACCTTTTAAGGTGTGTTTTGGCACTCTGTTACTTGGTATTAGGGGGTGCCAAACGGCACTCTTTATGAAAAGAACAATTACCTGCTACTCTGCCACCCTTTGGTGCTATTCCATATTGGCACTCCATAACTTTTAAGGTGTCATTTGGCACTCCACGTCCAGAAATCCGGTGGTGCCAAACGACACCTTTTAATGTGTCGTTTTGGAATAAACTCTGACCTATTCTGAACAACTTCGGTCCCTGCCATGATCGAAGGTTTCCCGGATCGAATCCCGTGGTTTGCCCCTCCCTTATCAGACTTCTTTCTGTACAAAAAATAGTCTGGTAATGTTCAAATTTGAGCCGGTTAATCTCCACAGGTATTAAATTACTTCTCATTACTTGGCTCACCTAAAATTAATTTTAAAAAAAAGTGTCTTTTGGTATTCCACATCCGGGCATCAGGGAGTGCCAAACAGCACTCTTTAAGGTGTCTTGCAAAATTAAATTAAAAAGTAAATTAAATTCATAAAGCACTATTATTCAAGTATTTTGAAATTTTATTTTCAAACTTTAACTCGTGAACAATATTTTCAGCATAAAGTAGCCTGTACATAAGACTAGCTAGGCGTACATTTGAAAAATTTAAAGTCTAATATTTAGTACTTTTATTACGTTCTTTTGCAGTATCGCAAACATTTTGCCAGCAGCTAATTAACAGGTTTTGCAAACTTGAAAAATATCTTAACTGCCAAAAAACTGCGGCCAGTTTGCCTGCAAATTATGGCTAGTTCGACACAAAGTAACACACAAAGTCATAAAAATATCGCAACAAATTTTACCACAAAATTTGACAACAAAAAGGCAGAAATTACGGATAAGACTGGTTCTTAAATTGAAGGGCTCAGCACTAAAAGGAGGCAGTCTGCAAAAATATTTTCTCTTTTGTGTTACTAGAGGGCGTTACGCAGTAGTCAAGTGCAAGTAAAAGTAAAAAAAAAATGTTTCCTGTTTTTCGTGTACTTTTCCGTGCGCCATTAGGATATTGTGCAGCGATGTTAAGGCATGCTGTCATATCCTTTTTATTTATTATTTAATTGCTTCTAAAAACCAAAGCTATTACCTGCTACTCTGCCACCCTTTGGTGCTATTCCCTTCAATATCGTAGGCCTAACTGGCACACAAAAATTACTTGTATTTCGTACCATTTTGAAACTTTATTAAAAAAAAATATATACATATATATAAACACCTAATACATGGTCTCAAGTTATTTCTCAATTACAGTAACAAATCTTTTATCCGAAGTAATTGGCACCAGAACACCGTCGGAAAATCAAAAATTCCGCATAATAGTAAAAAAGCTTTAAAAAATTTCTTTTATGTTTAGGAAGTTATTTCATCGTATTACGGCATAATTAAAAGTTTTAAGCAACAAAATTGCTCTCTACACACCTTAGGCCGCAAAAAGAAAAAGTTTGCTTCTCAGACACAGTGCAGATGACTCTATATCGTGCGGGTAACTTTTTTTTTTTTTTTACCGGGGATTGACCGAGCCTGAACATACCCAGGAGTATCAATTTGAAAATCCGCGAATTTCTTGCAAATCCTGATCTATCAGTCAATGCGACAGCACAAACAAAAGGCTCCATTTAGTCTATCATTCCCGAGTTTCGTGCCGGACTGCCCCTATTTATCTGTCAGTTGTCAATGGGATAGCAGAGAGAGACAGACGGTCCGGCACGAAAACCTGCTTTGGCTAGCCCTAAACTATTAAGCCTATCGTTCACCTTCCAGAGAGAAAACTCAATTGACAAATCGCCTAATCTGGAAAATTGTAATGCAAGATCAAACACATCCAGCACACAACAAGTTACCTAGATCAATTTTGCTGGCTAAATACAGTTTTTATTTTCTTTTGGGAGAAAAGAACAAGGGAAAAAAGTAACAAACCCGTGTTTTGTAACGAAGTATACAGCTACAAAAGAAAGAACACCTGAACTGTATATCTCCTTCTAACGTAATTAACAAAATAAAACTAAAAATTATTAATTCTAACAGGTTGATCCAGCCTTACTAAAATTAAATTCCTTGACTTTTCCAGATCCCAAGTTTCGAAATTCCAGGTACTTCTATTAATTTTTACAAAGACTTCTTCCAATCACCCATGCCCCAGTTAAGACAATAAGTAGCTCTTTTTTTTTCTGGGGGTTGGGGGAAGAATATAGTAATTTTTAGGTAGTTTCTAGACTGTCATTCTCAACCTCCTTCCTTGAGAATGGCGCGGCTACGTCGCCTGGCAACGTCGAAATTTCGTGGATTTCCCTGACTTATAACAAATTGTTCCTGACTTTTCCCTGTTTTCCAGGTCTGGACCAGGGTATGTTAGGAAATAAAACCCCTGGAAAAAAAACCCGGAAAAAAACACCCGGGAAAAAAACCGCCGGGAAAAAAAAAAACCCGGAAATAAAACCCCCCGGAAAAAAAATCCCCGGAAATAAAACCCCCGGAAAAAAAACCCTCAAGAAAAAAAAACCCGAAGAAAATTTTAATAAAGAAAAAGGTCAAGAGCGGTCGAATTTCCGTATGTTCTGACTTGTTGGCGCTATAGGGCGCTATTGGGGGGTTGCGGGGGCTTTCCGAAATTGCATTTGGGAAATGCAATTTCGGAATTTTGGGGCTTTCCGAAATTAGCATTTGGGGGAACTTGTCCGAGGCTTTATAAACTGGCGTTTTTTTTCTTGGGGTTTTTTTTTTCGGGGGGTATTTTTTCCGGGGGTTTTTTTTCCGGGGGTTTTTTCCCGGGGTTTTTAATCCTGGGGTTTTTTTTCCGGGGGTTTTTTTTCCCGGGGTTTATTTTTACTGGGGGTTTTTTTTCCGGGGGTTTTTTTTCCCGGGGTTTATTTTTCCTGGGGGTTTTTTTTCCGGGGTTTTTTTTTTCCGGGGTTTTTTTTCCTTTTTTTCCGGGGTTTTTTTTCCAGGGGTTTTATTTCATAAATTCGGACCAGGGTGGTTCAGAAAGGATGGACCAGTGCCCATCGTTTCTCCCCTATATGCACGATCGAAATGACATTTCGTGGATAAGTAGAATGGTTAGGGGGCAATTTGCACGTGTGATCGTGGCTGAACTTGGACCATCCGTTCAAGGTCATCGCGGCTCTAACTTCTAAACCGTGCTTCCTGGACTACCAGTGTAAATTGGAAAGTTGTAGAGAAACACACTACATGACTAATTACGAAAACAGAAGGTAAATCCGTACATTGTGCCAAAAGTTACAATCAAAACAAACCCCGACAAATACTCACTGTGGAGGTGATGCAGAAAGGATGGACCAGTGCCCATCGATTCTCCCCTATGTGCAAGATTGAAATGATACTTCGTGGGTGTGTAGAATGGTTAGGGGGCCATCTGCACATGTGATCGTAGCTGACCTTGGACCATTTGTTCAAGGTCATCGCGGCAGTAACTTCTAAACCGGGCTTCCTGCACTAGCAGTGTAAATTGGAAAGTTGTAGAGAAACACATTGCATGACTAATTACGAAAACAGAATGTAAATCCGTACATTGTGACAAAAGTTACAACCAAAACAAACCCCGAGATTCCTTTGTTGGGATTTGTTTTGGTTGTAACTTTTGTCACAATGTACGGATTTACATTCTGTTTTCGTAATTAGTCACGTCTTGTGTTTCTTTACAACTTTCCAATTTACACTGGTAGTCCAGGAAGCACGGTTTAGAAGTTAGACCCTCGATGACCTTGAACGGATGGTCCAAGGCCAGCCACGATCACATGTGCAAATGGCCCCCTAACCATTCTACACATCCACGTAATGTCATTTCGATCGTGCACATAGGGAAGAAACGATGGGCACTGCTCCATCCTTTCTGGACCACCCTGTAAGTAAAATTAATAATTATTTATGAAAATACATAATTAAAAAATCAGAAAATTTTTTTTATCACTTCTGCATCCTTTTGAACTTTATGTTTTGTGTTAGCCCTATTGTTTGTTTCAACTGCCAGGGTTTAATTTCACTACAGAGAAGGCTGTTTTGCCAGATCTATGATCTTTTACATGCCACAATCTACACGAGCATGTCAAGAGCCCTTCAGCTTAGAGCTACCATGTTAAAAAAAAAAAGTTTTTAAAGCAATGCCAGTTTTATCTTATGGCAACTTTTTAAAGAAGTGAATTAAAAAAATGATGCATGAGACAGACAATTTAAATAATTCAGACAAGCCAGATAGTAAAAAAAAAAGACTTAGACAAACGCCAATCAATTTGAATAAAAAAAATTAAATACTGTATACAAAAACCCTGATCATCAGGTCACTTTTCTGAAATAAAAAAATGCCTGAGAAGCAAACTATTTTTTGTTCATGGCCTTAAACAAATTGTACTGCTGTCGTAGAATGGAAAGAATTTTTTAAGGGAAGACGTCGGTTAACAGAGAGTTCCGGATAAAAGAGGTTTTACTGTATTACAGCTTATTGCAGATAGTACTAACAGCTCTACTAGCTTTAGCAGACTGTTTTTTGAACACGTAGTGGTCCAAGAAGGACATGCTCTTCTTAAAGGTTGAATTGTATTTGATGTCAAATACCCAGTAGGCAGTAAATAGTAGAGTTAGTGCTGTCACTGGATCTTTTGAAGAACACACCTCTTCACAGTCAACATACAATGTGAAAACATTGCTTTCCAAAACGTTTCCTGCACATGCTAAAGTTGGAACTGGTGTTTCCGGAACTGGTGTTTCCGGAACTGCTGTTTCATCTTGCGTGTAGAGCGGCCAACTTTCTTTTAATGCAAGACACAACAGCAAAAACCTCATGAGGCATAGTCGTTTATCTAAAAACAAAACAAACTTTATTAAGTAAAAATACAACCAATAAGCGGACCCTATAGTGATAATCGTAAGTTACAGTTGTTGGTTATTTCTAGAGTATTTTCACCATAACACCAAACTGTTAACTATTTACAAGCCACGTTGCTAGATAATCGTTTAAGAGATTCAGCGGACTTCAGAGTTTAACTTCCCAATAATCAAAAAGCAAGACAGGCTACTGTACAAACTTACGACATGTCCAGACGTACAGTGAATAGTCTGAATGCAATTGATTGCTACGTGCAAATAGTTTAATTTCTTCAATTTTCATTTATTCATTTTATGTAAGAATTTACATTAATTATACTTTATACCTATGTCCAATAGGTTACGCTGACAAACTACTGTCTTTTCGACGATGTACAGAAACATTTTGTAAAAATCATTTCATAAAACAAAATTTAAAGTTTCTTTTTCAATGATGAACTACATCTGGCTGTAATTTATTAATACCTGATGTAAAAGTTGACTTGCTTTTGACATACTGGGGCTAAACCATTGTCACGTGCCATTTCATACCAACCATACCAAGTGCAATACGATCCTTGCGTCTGAGAACACATGGAAGCAGGATTCATTTTTTAAGTTTAATTACCAGGTAGCAGTGCTACTATATATTTACGCGAAAAAAGTGTATAAAAAACACAACACTGTACAATAAATGTTGATTAAAAGCCACTAAGAGCTAAAACAATTTTATTCGGTTTAGCTGAACGTCGTTATTAATAGCATAAAACGGCAATATTTCGGAGCTTAACTCTATGCTCCTTTATCAAGCTCATTTGAAGTGTAAAGCTCAGTTCAATTGTATTTTGAGTATTTAGTGGAAAATTTGTGTTTGCTTTTTACTGGTTCTTTTAGCATAGAGTATACCGGGTGTCTCAGAAGTCTGACTCCACACCAATAGATTTATTCTCACTTGGCGTAGGGAAATGAAACTTTTAGAATCATCATTGGCAAAAGGAAGGCACATTTTGATGGAATGAAATATCT
This sequence comes from Lithobius agilis, assembly GCA_034697105.1. Lineage (NCBI taxonomy): Eukaryota > Metazoa > Arthropoda > Chilopoda > Lithobiomorpha > Lithobiidae > Lithobius > Lithobius agilis. The sequence continues at coordinate 4,921 of JAQIUW010000060.1, read as the reverse complement.
TGGGACCCATCTGACGATTCCCAAAATTTCATTTTCATACGCCAAGTGGGAACAAATCTATTGGGGGTGGGGTCAGACTTCTGAGACACCCGGTATATGCCAAATGGAGAAAATAAATTAAATCCAAGACTCTGGGATATTTGTTCCACGAACCTGACACCATTGACTTTTCCTTACAAAAATGTGTGCCTATTCACCTACCGAGTGTCAATAACTGTCATTTGCAGCTTTGTGACTGAAAATTATTCCAATTGAAGCCAGTCCATCTCTAATGGCGGGTTCATGCACTAGCCTTTATAATACACGTAAAACCAATTTATAGTTTATCTACGCATTGTGGTATTTTAATTACGAGCTTGATAAAGGAGCATAGAGTTAAGTTCCGAAATATTGCCGTTTCATTCTGTTATTAACAATGTTCAGCTGAACCGAATAAAATTGTTTAGCGCTTAGTGGCTTTTAATCAACATTTACTACTATTCATTTAATTCATTGTTACTAACTTGTAATTAAATAAAAAGTATTTAATTAAGTTTTTTATTAATGAAATTACATTTACAAATTCATCTGGTGAATTAGCCTAAATGAAATATTTTAACGAGCAGGTCGAAAGTCACATGACCAGACAAAGATTTTTTGTACAAATAGCTGAGTTTAGCAGATTTATAAGCAATTCATTGTTAATAACTTGCACAAATGAAAAGCCATTAACTTGAAATTTGTCACATAATCATGTCCAATTGTCACACACACGTGTGCAAAATTTCGTGATAATCGAAAAAAAATTTGCCACATTTTTATCCGATTTTTGGCATTTTTTAGGGAAAAATGGCAAAAATTGAAACTTTGACTCCGAGGAGGAGGGTCTAAATTTAGTCCGATTTCCATTGTTTTTTGCATTTGGCGTATTAATTGCTTACTGCTTCCAGTGCAAACTTCGGAGCAACAGTTAAAAAAAACGTTTTTAACTAACTGCCTTATAACCTAAATTGCGGCACACAGTATGAGTATGAAATCTTCAATAATACCGTTCCGTCATTTTAGGTAACAACCATCGGACTTATTTTCCATGGCCAACAAACAAATTTCCAGGCTAAACCGAACACTCCAAGATATTCCAGGCCAGAAAAAAAGGATTTTGAAATTAAATAAAGGCATTTCAAGACTTTCCCAGGCCCCTTATGACGCCTGCAAATAAGTTGAAACTATTTTCACCTATACTAATATTTAAATGAATTGTACAATTTTGCTTTAAAAGAATTTCCAACATTAGCCTGCCGTAGTGAATTTGTAGGAAAATTTCTACCTTAAAAGCTGCGCTGCTTGAGACGGTGTTAGAAAATAAAACCCCTGGGGAAAAACCCAGAAAAAAAAACCCGGAAGTAAAAACCCCGGAATAAAATCCCCGGAAAATAATCCCCAAGAAAAATAACCCATCTGCTGAAGTTTTCAATAAAGAAAGGTCAAGAGCGATCGAATTTCCGTATGTTTTTTCAGGGTTTTTTTTTCCGGGGGTTTATTTTTGGGGGGTTTTTCCGGGTTTTTTTTCCAGAGTTTTTATTTCCTAGATTTGCTTGAGACAAACTTTACGTATAGGCCTACTTTATAAAGAAAGAAATAGGTACGCCTGATCTGTTTTGCAGCTTAACAACGTGATAGTGTAAGTTCATTGCTAGCGAAAAAAAAGTCGTTACGTGGCCGGGAATCTATCCGGGTCTCTCGATTACGCGTTGGTTGTGCTGACACATGAAATTTTCCTTACAATTGAGTTGTTAGGCTGCAAACAGATCAGATAAGTCTGTTTCTTTCTTTACTACCTTCATTTACAACCATTATTTATGTACTATACGTATACTTACTGATTGTTTGCTGGCTTAAAGAAGGTCCTACAGGCTGAAGTGCGTGTTGAGTAGATTTGTTGTTTGGAAAATGCGATGTCTCTTCTCCAAGTGCCAACAGAAAGAGTTTCGAGTTTGCGAAATGTGTCGATATGCACAACGTCACAACGTACAGGTCGCCTCCTCTCTTTTCTCTAGCCTCTGTAAACCCACCAGAATATAAAAGGGAGTGTCCAGCATCCCTCCTTTTGCACCTGGGGGATCGAAAGGATTAAATAGAAGGAGAACAACGAAGAGGGATTACCTTTCGTCCCAAGAATCACGGGAATGGACACAGAAAGATGAATTTTGATATTTTTTTCTTTGCAGCAATTTTTTTTTTTTTATGCGTAACCTCTTCAGTCCTGCCACCCATTTAAATGGATGTAGCTTAGGCCACGAAAAAAACAGAGTCCGAATGTTGGCACGAGCTTTGTATGGGGTCCCTAGGGGATCCAAGCAAAGCGTCCTCCCGTGGCCCAGTGGTCAGCGTTCTGGACTGCAAAGCAAGCGATCGTCGGTTCTAATCGCGCACCCGCCCACATGTACTCTAAAAAAAAACGAGAGAAAAAAAGTCGAAACTGAAGAGGTTATTGCGTCTCCTATTTTAGTCTAAACATTGTAAGGTCACTTTGTAGGAAGTAAAATCTAGTAAAAATGCAGGAAAACGAGGAAAACTGTTGGGTTAATAAGGTTGTTCAAGAAACTGAGGAAACAGTAATTGAAGAAAGAGGTATAAACGAGTTAGAAAAAAATTAAAGGTTTTGCATGTAAATGTTTTTCCAGAAAACCTGGAACTTACTGCAAGTTTTTTTTTGGGATGTAACGTAAAATTTGATCTGATACTCTTAACAGAAATTGGAATAAAAAAGAAGAAACAGATCTATATAAAATGCAGAATTATGAAGAAGTCTCGTAACCAGAGATAGTACTAAATTAGGTGGTGGTTTAGCCATATTTATAAAGGAAACATTTAAGAATAAATATGACATGAGGTTGAGTAAAATTGATAATAACGATGTAATAATAGGTAAAATGCAGTTAATGGAAAACCAAATAGACTTTACTTTCTCTTACCGACAACCCAATACAAACATTCATACTTTCCTAAAAGAAATGTCATCTGTTTTAAAGAACTACGAAGAAAAAGACAATGTCATATGGATTGGTGATTAACATCCTTGATAGTTCACCGGGAGAACCTATTACAAAAAAATTAATTAAGAAAAATCTTTCTACAAAAGATAAATATGAAAATATGCTAGCAAAAGGAGGTTTTGAAAAGAAAATAAGCTCTGTAACAAGAGAGGAAATGAAAGGTCAAACTTTAACACAAAGTTGCATTGATCACATTTATTTTAAAACTAAACAATTGCTAAGTAGAGGTTATGTCATCCAGGAAAAAGTTCTAACAATCGAAGGAAACACAGCCAATCAGCGAAATTAAACCGAAAATAACAAGTATCTGTATACCATTCTTATGGACTCACGCTTCATCCCGGTGACATGACCCGGAATCGAACCTGCGAAGGAACGAACCCGAGTGGCAGTAGACCGGTGGTCATGTGGGTAAGGCTTCACGACTTGATCTGTGGTTCGGGCCTTCGGGTGTTAGGAAATAAAACCCCTGGAAAAAAACACCGGAACAAAAAACCCGGAAAAAACCCCAGGAAAAAAACCCCAAAGAAAAAACACCTATCTGCTGAAGTTTTTAATAAAGAAAACGGTCAAGAGCGGTCGAATTTCCGTATGTTTCTGACTTGTTGGCATTATAGGATGTGTATCTTTGGGGGGGGGGCGAAGCCCTCCACTTGGCTTTCCGAAATTAGCATTTGGGGGAATTTGTCCGCGTCTTTATTAAACGGGGGCTTTTTTTTCCTAGGGGTTTTTCCCGGGTTTTTTTTTCCGCGGGTTTATTTTCTGGGTTTTTTTTCCAGGGGTTTTATTTTCTAGATTCAGCCCAGGACATGTTCAGTGTTCACGCTCATGTTGATTCTGGCACGTAAAATAACCTAGGTTATTTTCTAGCCAAATAAACTCAGCACTTGAGAGCAACGTAAAATAACACCTGCTTAACAAAAATACTCCGTCCCCCTATAGAAATTATTAATTTAAACAATCCCCACCTGTTTACCTTAGTTAGTCCCCATTCTACTTCTAAGTTTAGTATGTCGTTACCTGGATACCATTCAACCACATTTTAAGAAAATGAACCAAAGCTTCTGGAGTCGCCAAAGCAAAAATTTTGGGGACACCAGAAGGTCGGTTTATTCTCTTAAAATGTGGTTGCTTGTAGGGCGTGACGGAGTACGGTGTGCAACCTACCCAGATCGACAGTGAAATTCACCGACTGCACCAAGGTGCTCTGTAAGCATTTCGAAGGGTGTTTTTTACGGTGATAGGGAAAAATACCTGGAAATAAAACCCCCGGAAAAAACTCCTAGGAAATAAAACATCCGGATAAAAAAACCCACAGAGAAAAAACCCGTACGCTGAAGTTTAAAAAAAGGCCAAGATTGGTCGAATTTCTGTTTCTGACTTTTTGGCCCTATAGGATGTACATCTTTGGGGGTTTGGGGGGAAAGCGGAGGGCTTGGGTTTCCGAAATTAGCATTTGGGGAAATTTGTGCGAGGCTTTATTAAACGGGGGTATTTTTTCCATGGGGTTTTTTCCCGGGGTGGTTTTTTCCTGGGGATTTTTCCGGTTTTTTTTCCAGGGATTTTATTTCCTAGATTCCCCTATCGTTCCCCCCACACCATTCCCCAGAAGCCCAACCCTTACCCCCAGGATGTTGGAAAAGAACACAATGGAAAAAAAAGCCGTTGGAAAAAAAAGGTGGTGATAGATAATCCTCCCGAAACGCTAAACGCCTTGTAAGAATCTGTTGAGACAACATGCATAGTGCATAGTTGTAGTAAATGGCGCCGCCAGCTGTTGTTCAGCAACCCCTTCTTGCGCTCAAATGCCTACACGCCCAGCAATCCTTCTGGCCTTCCTCTCCCCTCCCGTTCCCCCCCACTCACACCCTCCCAACTCCACAATT
>JAQIUW010000059.1:0-12849 GCA_034697105.1 Lithobius agilis | reverse complement strand
GGCGTGGTGCCAGCCATTTTAAACAATTTTTCCAAGCCAACAATGACGTGCTGATTTGATTTTGAAAGAATGGGAACACCGTACCCTTTTCTGCTAAATATGTCTATTGCCGTTAATATAAATTTATTATTATTGTTATATTTTGACAATGATGTGACGTCACAAAGGTCGATTTGCCACTGCGAATTCAGACTTCCTGCTAACGTCCTCCTCCTTTGGAAATTGGTAATAACGCGTCTATGTGAAGTGTAAACATGAGATTTTGCGAGCCATAACTTAATTTGCTTTAGGGTATAAGATTTCCCATCACCCCTTGCGGCTCTAAACAATTTTAGCGGAGTTGAAAAACCTGCTGGGTGTTTTGGATCGAAATAAATTTTGTTCAGATACTTATTCATTTTGCCACGTGAAATGTATCCCACTTAAGGCTTCTTTTTGGGGACAGAGAAGGTGGGGGACTCCCCTCAGTGCTGTCTCTTTGCCTGGCGACGTACGTTTGGGGGGAAAGGGTGGGGGGCTCGGGGTCATATGCGTGATATCTTTTGTCTAAAAAACTTCTAGGGGTATTGGAAGTCCTGACAAACTGTTTGAATACCCCAGCGCCTTCTAAAGTGTCTAACGAGCGTTTTGGAGTGGTCGCGTCTAACAATAAATCGATAACGTTAGATCCCTGTATTGGTTGATTTCCCACCATTATTTCATTCCTTTGGTTAACGCCAAAATCAGGGTTAGCAAACAATGAATCCATAACGTGATTAGCGCGACTTTTATAGCTCTGTGGAAAAGCCTTTAAAACGCGAGCTCTGATTTCATTTATCTCTTGCAAGTTCGAATCAGCGCCGCCGGATGGCGCCACCTGACTGGACGAAACAGCCATGGGAGAGCTCTGAGCAGCGCTCATTTTGGAAAGAGGAGCAGAAATTTGGCCTTGGGAAGGTGGGGTTACGCTAGGCTGGCCAGCGCTTGCATTGGTGCTGGGCAGAGAAGCCGAACTGGGAGGGGTTGATAGGCTACTTTGTCTGAATTTTTTTAACTGGTTGGAAAAATCGCTTTGCATCTGTATTAAAAACGCGGCTTTATCGTTATCTGATAAATTAGGATCTGAGATCAAATGTTTCATATCTTCTTGCAAGGTTTGCATTTTTTTCACCCCCACTTCCAATTTTTCGTATAACAAAGGGTTTTTCACCCCCACTTCGTGAGTATCCAAAGTCTGGCGGAAATATGGATTAAATGAAGTTGCGATCATTTCATATGGGACTAGTGACATTTTTTGCATCCTATAGGCGTTTACCGACAGCCTTACCTATTAATCCGCCTATGGCACTTGCAAACAATGGAGCTAACAACGGCAAAAACGCCAGGCCGCCAACTTGTGAAACAATGTGTTTTTTACGTGCCACGTTATGACCTCTAACTGCTAACGATCGTATTATTTTCTTGTGTCTAGAAAGTTTTTTACGCTGGCAAGACGTGATCGGGACGTTACCTTTTAGCAAATTATGGCAAACTTCACAGATTGATCTTATTAGATCCGGACTAGCTTTAGAAATGACCGCCTTCAACTGTGGCTTGTTAAGATGTGAAAAACTCTTAACAACTTGAGCGTGTTTTATAATTGAGTTCTTCATCGCGGAAAATCTGCATCAGAAATGAGCACGCGAGCTTTAGTGCCGCATTATTTATAGAGGGACGTAGTAAGCAGTTTTCTCACCCGGAAATATATGAGTAGACAACCTAAGGCTGTCATGGTCCGTCTGCCTTAGCCTAATTAGCAAGTATCCAAAAGGAAGTGCTGTTGCATCGTCATAAGCTCTTTGAAAAAAATCGCGTTTGCCAGGAAAAATCTGTCTAGCTAGCATAGATGCCTGCATTTTATCTCTAGGGTTTTTAAAAAGAAAAATGTAGTGAGAATTAAGAGACAAGTCTCTGTGAGCGGCTCCCTTATAGAACAAGTTTTGCGTTATGTAAATAATGCTAATTTGTTTATGATGACTAATTTGCGTCGCCATTTTAGAGTCTTTTTCCGCAATATCGTTCTGCAAATCATCGATAACAACTAAAGAATTTGGGGGCACTTTATCAAAGTCTATTAACCCTTTGTTATACGTTATCTTGTCTGCAGTTTCTCCCATCCATTGTTGGGGTTGGCCGAAACACCAGAAATATCTAGAGGGGTTGGGGGTGATCATAACGTCCGCATTATCTATCAATTTACGCACAAAAGTGGATTTTCCTGATTGAGACGGGGCACTACACAGGGCGAAAAACGGGGCCTCTAAGGGTATCATTGTTGGGGTAAGTATTGTTTAAGGATGGAGCATGCACGCACAGAAATACTTCACTACCTGACGGGAATTTGTACGAAATCCAACAGTACGGTTCTTCCGCAGAATGGTTGGACGCGATCAGGGCCAAAATTATTAATTCTAAGATGAGCAATAATACAGACAGTGAGGCCAAGATTTTGGCATTCGTCACGAACCTTTCAGTCATGTTGTCATTATCGAAATGATGCATTTATTCACGTTACACTTACTTTTAAATCATACATTTCCTGAAAGCTAAAGTTAGTGACACAACCCCGCCTTTAAAAGGGATTAGAGTTCTTTTCTCGTCCGATAGGGATATCGCGACACTCTCGATGTTTCTAGCCGATACGGGCCTAAAATAAGGATGCGTGAATGCATGGCGGACAGAGCCCCCCGGCTGCCCTGTTAAGGGAATTGATCTCAATAATGGCGCCATCTTGTCACTCAATGGAGAATTCTGAACAATATCGCTACAAACATTAACGAAACTATGGCTATCGGCAAAATCGGGGATCTTAGTTCCAACGCGTGTTTGTTGTATAACGTCAGGGAATATTATTCCGACTTTAACACCTTTTTCAATTCTATCCCTAAGCATCCCTAACATCGTTGCCAAGCTTAGATTTAATTCTATGCCAAAGATTTCCATTTCGATATTGTTAAGTGAAGGTAAGGTAACCGCGGGAAACTCAACCCGCATCTTTTTTCTTACCACGTTATAAGAAAAGCGCGGGTATTGTTTCACGTTTACAGATTCTTGTATACATTTATTTATGGTTTCGGCTAATTGAGAAGTAGAGGTGTATAGGCCTACAGGTACTTCCACATTTAAACGATGCGTTTTATTAGTAAAGCTCACCCACCATTCACCCGGAATATCTTTAGTGGAGGCTACTGGAACGTTTCCGGAATAATGAAAAAGCACATCGTCATCTCGTTCTGCAGAGACCAGACCCAAAAATGCAGCTAACGATCTAGAGACCAACAGGTCAGACCCGTCGTGCGAACTATCAAATATTTCTACAAATTTCCCATTGGCTTCATTTATAACAAATTTAAACAAAGGAAAATCGATTTCGTTCAGTACTGCAGCGTTTAAGCCCTCGACTATTTGTTCTATACGCCTATCGATACTGAGGTTGCTATTTTCTGACAGTAGCCTATAGTCACTTCTCTTAAAATGGATAAAACTTCTCGTTCCACAAATAATCGTAAAAGAATGCCCTCTGCTAACGTTGGCCCAAGTTTTGGGAAACTGTATTTCAGAGAGACCCACCTGCCACAGCTTTCTGTCATCGAAATGTATGCGTTTGGCAAGTTTCGTCCTGAATGCTGCCGGATTATTTTCGGGGTAATAAGAAGTGCTGGCCGTACTTTTCAGAGTGAGGTAGAAACTTTCACTGTTTTCCATTACATCCGCTCTCTACAACGTTCTAGAGCGAACTGAATTTTAAACTGTCGTTAATGTAATATAATTCAAAACAAGTGACGTCACAATTCGAGACGTAATTTTGAACGGATGCCGCAAAATACTAATAATAATTTAGAGTCCTTAAAGAAATAATTTCGAAGAAACAAAAAAAATAATTTGACATCACAATGAGAGATGCTTTTTTTAAAAATAAAAAAATTTTTTGACATCACAATGAGAGATGCTTATTTTAAAAAAATAAAGAAACATTAAATAATTTGACATCACAATGAGAGATGTAAAAATAAATAAATAAATAAATAAATAAATAAATAAATAAATAAATAATGAATGACTAGAGATATGCAGGTTTATGACTGATTGATTTTTGAATAAGTACACCGAAAAATAAAAAAAGGAATGTTGCGTTTTTGGATGTAGGCCTATAAATTTTTACTCATTACGCTTTATTAAAGGAGAGAAGGATGTAGGCCTACATTTACCATGTCTAAGGGTAGGGTAGGGTTAGGGGGTGGCTAGTAGCCGTAGGGAATGGTATTGAACCCATCAGTTAATATTCGTTTATTAAACACCAGTTTATACTCTTTGACAGAATGGACGGAAAGAATGTCGTTTCTTCTACGAATGATGTCGTGGTGGTTAACTAACGTAACTCGTCTTGCAGTGTCGCGGGAGAGTACCATCGACTCCAAGACTTCTCCGTTGAGGTGCTGAAGGTTTCCGGATGATAAACTGAAGCCACGGATCTTCACTATTTTTTCTTCACGCTCGGGGTCGTCCGTGAACCTGATGAAAATGGCGTACTGCTTCGAACCGCCGGAAACGAAGCGCTCGATGAAAGCTGTCGGTCCGAAATCTTTGGCCACCTCGTCCGTCATGTACCCTAGGGTATCACCTAGCCTGATGGGGTTGGGGATGTGGCGGGGGAGGCGAAAGACGATACTGTCCGTATCACAGTAAGATACTGAGTTCTTGGGAAGGTTTACCATCTGCGAGTGTAAAAGTAATCTTGCGTACGAAGTTATGAGACTACCTATCACCACGTTTGAGTGCTTCTTTAACGACTGAAAGTCGTGGCGGGGAAGGCACTGGATACGGGCGACAGTATCTTCTCGCTCGAAGGTGACATGCATCACCTCCCGAGCAGGGTCAGCCATGGCGGTGAAAAATTCCTGCGCATTAGTAGCAAAGAGCGTCTCCGGAGTTGATGATTTTTCGACCAGCTTTCCATATAAGCTGTTTAAGGCTAGTTTCGCCAAGGCACGCATACCCTCGTTTTTTTCAATCTTGCTCCTATCCAGTTCCACACCCTCGTCTTGCTGGAACTTCTCGATGTAGGCCGACTTGGCCTCTTCACTGATACAGTTTACCGGCCAGCCGCTCGCCTGTTGCTTTATTTTTATAAGCGATGAAATGTAGGAGGTGAAGGGGTAACATTTCTCTTCCCAATGCCACACTTCTTCTATTCTTGTTATGACGTACCCGCACCTGTTGACAGCGTACTGTAATTCGGGCGTGGTCCATGCACCGTGGATGGAGCGTTGGGCGGAAGAGTGTGTGCAGGGTGGCGCAATCTCACCCTCGGCGCAAGTCTTGCAAAGAGGAAAAAACAGTCTCCCCTCCGTCCTCATGGGGAGAACGGGGATGTCAAGGCCTCGCGGAGGTACTACGACGCACATGCATATTCCGAAATACTGAGTGATGTCGGTATGGTTGATGTCTGTTAAAATGATGGGGTGCCCTTTAGGGTAGGGGTAAAACTTCATGGATGTAGGATATAACGAAATGTAGTCTACATAAAATGTATGGCTGTCAATATCCGGAGGAAGATACGCTCGAAAAAGTTCACATCGCCCGCCATAGTACGCAGAGCCACATTCCATAGGTTCGCGTACCTTTGCAGTTTCGCATAACTCTCTGACAAACGAGAACTCTTTAACCATCTGATCAAATTTGCATTCAAATATCGATTCGACCGTGTAACCGTCGTCTCTAAACAGCTGTTCCAGATGTACTGTCTTCTCGTACGACTGTTCAATAGTTAGCGACGAGTATGGGGCCTTCTTGGATCTGTCCCCCCTCAGGCAGTCCCTGCAGCCGTGGTACACGCATCCGTTGAAAAAATACGCTGTTTTTGAAACTTCGGAATAACCGTCGACGTAGTGATTCAATATCTTTCTCTCCCCGCCAGGAGAAAGAGCATGATGTATCACTTCGCCGTTAACGGCCTCCATATAAGTGAGCCACTTGATAGCCTTCATCGAAAACTTCTTTGGAGCACTATTGTACGAGTAGGGTATGTGCGCCAAGGTCTTTTCAGGCATATGTAATGTCCTATATGCCACGGTGACGGCAGAGGCTAAGGTGCACATCTTGAATGGATCGCAACCGGGAAATATTTCGAGAAATAGTTGTTGAAATTTGACGGCTGATCTTCGCAACACGTCGCAATCTATGACGCAATATTCTCTCAATGTTTTCTTGAAGTCGAATAAAGGCTGGTCTGGTGCAGAAGCTTCAGCATACCATGACTCAAATTCTTCTCTTTCCTGTGGTGACATATTTTCAGGATAAAAGTGAGAGCGTTCAGGGTAGGTTCCCACGTAGTCTTGAGTTTCAGCATTGCTAAAACCGTGGGGAAAAAAAGTTTTTCCCTGCTCCAGTCCAAATGTCTTGCCCAGTTTACGGAGCGAACAGGTCATAAATAGGTAGAAATCTTTAAACTTGATTCTTTGCGACTCCATTAAAATGAGTTTTTGGCCGGTCATCACGACTTTGGGCGCAACCTTATGATCTAATAAAAACTGTGTCACAAAATGGGTGTCAAACTTGGACCCACAGTGTGAAAACACTGTAAGGTTCAAGTCTTTCCTAGAGCCAAAAGTTGAAAACAGCCAGTTACAAAAATCATCTCTGCTTGTAAGACCTTCAAAAACGTGAAGACGCTGACCCGTCAAATTCCCGTCCGTCCTACAACCACCACTGCACGGTTTATCGAGCGGGTCCTCTTTGCATTTATCGCAGGACAGAATAAATGTTACTAAGGTAATCACATGTTTGAAAATAGGGTTGCCGCGAGCGTCGACACCCTGTGGCTCAATTGGCGCCGTTTCGACGTCAAAAAATCCTAACAAGTCAGTTGATTGTTTAGGCTTCGGTTTAGCTGGTGGTTCTGCCGCCATCGTAGCCGCGACCTTGGCCGCCGCGTCTGCACCCAGACCAGGCATCTTCTCCACCTCTGCACACACCGCGGCTATGCACTCGGCCGACTCCGCAACCGATCCTGTTGCTCTTGAGCCCCATTTCTTGCGGAGATCGACGGGAGCTGTGATAAAGCAATCGTGACGCGGTTCGCGCCATTCCCTGCACACGGGACATAAAAGCTGACCGCAATGTTGGTGTCCGGACTTGGCAGAATACTCTTTCCAACAAATGTTACACTTTTTAAAGAGCTGGCATGTGGACTGCATGGCTGGGCCACGTTGAACTAGATGGTTGGCGAGGCATTTGGCACCCCTAAACGACCTGTAACAGGTCTTACACAATAAAAATTCACCTTGTTTACAAAATCCCGTTGTACGACAAGCGATGCACTTTGACTTGCAAATGTGTTCACCATTGTTGTAGTATGCAACCCTGCACTCGGCGCACCAAATATTCTTCCCAACAGCCCTGGCAGGATTTTTAAAAAATACAAAATGGTTTTCGACAAGGACTATGTTGAGCGTTTTCTCTCTGTTTGCAGGGCCTGTATAAATCTCTGTCACTTGACCATAAGCGCACTGGCTGACGCATAGCCGAACTGTAGGCAAAACGGCCTGAAATTTAATGATTTCTATAAGGCCGCACGGGATGTTGAGTTGTACGCCCGCAGCGCCGTGAAGATCCAAGATGCGACGGCCTATGGCTGTCCTACTACGCTGCCCTGTGATGTGGCGAAACTGAAGAGTTTGACCGAAGCAATCGTTGTAAGCCATACCGGCGATAATCGCGCGAGCGAGACAAAAATTATCTTTGCCGTGGTTCGGGAAGACCGTAGCACTGTACATTTTTCGCACCAGCGCGAGCTGATTGACTAGTCCTCCGAAGGAGGGGCGGGCACCCCCTGCTGGCATTCTGACATGCGTTATACGGAGTGTGAACTGACGATCCCACGCTATACCATGGGCTGATATTAGCAGGGTCTCGAACCGGTGTAGAACTTCCGTGACGCTAAATTCTCTAAAACGCCTGTACCTTACCCACAGATCTGAATTAAGGTTATCCTGGGATAACATGACGCCTATACGGTCGTCAGGCCCAGGATTAACGATGGCTGTAGCAAAAATATGCCTAAGCATTGCTTCAACGTGTTGGGAAATTGTCCAGCCGATGTCATGAAGCAGCTGAACAGGTGGCGCAGAAAAAAGAATGTTGAGGTCGGTGCCGTGGGTCGCAAATCTAAAAACGTAACGCCTATCCGTATGGTTTATCGTGTAATGGTCCGCAGGATTGTAGAGGGGGTGTTCCAAGGGTGGTGCTTGGTTTGGCAAGGGTCCTCGCTGCGGAGAATTAGACGGTAAAGCTGTCTGTGGCGGTGACGGTTGCGGAGACGGCGGTAGAGAACGCGCGCGAGATGGACCCGCTACGGGGGACGGGGAGCGGCGATGAGCAGGGCCGGCCTGGCTGCCTGCCTGGCGGCGTGCCTGACGGCTGCGTTGCTGAGCGGGAGGCGAGCGGCTGGATGGAGGGGTGGCGGCTTGAGGGGGTGGCACGTCGGTCCTACGGCGCTTCGCGGCACCTCGCTGAAATTTCAGCGAAAGCTTCGTATATTTTCTTCCACCGCCTGTCTGAGCGACAGACAGGCCGGCACGAGATGAAGGTTGCGGCGCGTGGCTTGACGGGGGTGGAGGAGACGGCTGTGGCTCAATTGGGGAGGCTTCGAGGGGGTGAGGCGGGCTTGCTGGTGAAAACACGGTTTCCCTCCCTCGCTCCGTGATAGAGCCTGCGAGAGAAACCTTATAGCTGCGCTTTCTCCCAACTACGGTGCTCTCGATGATTGCCGTGGCGGTAGGAGCTATGGCCACGGGCGTTGGTGCGGCTTGAGGCGGCTCGACAGTAGTCCCACGGCGCTGCGCAGCATCTCGCTGAAATTTCAGCGAGAGCTTGGTCCACTTTCTCCCCCCGTTTATCCTGGTAACGGAAGGAGCCATGGCGTCGGACGTTGGTGCGGGCACAGATGATGGAATGACGGCGGGCGATGCTTCACGGGTGGTGGTTGTAGGACGGGGTAAGACGGGTGAACGAATATGCTGGAACGGCGAAATTGATACGGGGCTTCCCGAACACTGCGACACGGGCGAACACTCAACATTGTATAACGGTAAAGGCACTGGTGGTAGATCCACTATATCATCCATAGTAAAAACATAATCATGTGATATGGACAGAAGACGTAAGGCTTCGTCGAACAGGGCTTGCGTGGCACTCGATGTAGGAGACACAGTCGGGGAGCATGGCACTGGGGGTGGTTCATTGGAGGTGGTGGGAACGGGGCTGAGAGGGGTAAAGCCGGGAGGAGGTGCATTGGAGGGGCTGAGAGGAGCAAAGCCGGGAGGTGGTGAAATGGGTAGACACGGCATGGGGGAAAACATGTTCGCACAATCCTGCACACCACCAAATTCATCGAAAAATTCTAAATCGCGGCGACATCCTATATCACTATACCCTACACTACCTAACTCTCCCACACCCCCTTCCCTTTCATTTAGATTTGGGGACAATAATGAATGCTCAATAGTTGGTGGTATTTCGAGAGTTTCTGTAACACATACAAGGAATACATTGTAAATATCAATAAAAACAATTTTACTGGAAACTATTTCGATTCCGTCATTATCAAATTGGAAAGGATTTTTTTCATAATTGATCCATTATTTGAAATCGAAATATTTTCCATATACACACACACATAATATATTTTTCCGTTAAAAAGGGACCCCGCTAATATCGTATTTAAAAAAGCTATTGTGCGAATTTAACACTTAAGAAAAATAAATATACATCAAAAACATTTTTATTGGAAACTATTTCGATTCCATCATTACGGAGAGAATTACGCCACATTTATTGGAAATCGAAATATTTTCCATATACACTCACATAATATATTTTTCCGTTAAAAAAAGGAACCCGCTAATAACCTATTTTAAAAAACTTATGATTGAATTTATCACTTCTATCAAAAATAAATATACATCGAAAACATTTTTATCGGAAACTATTTCGGTTCCGTCATTACGGAAAGATTTGCATCTACATTATTTGAAATCGAAATATTTTCCATAAGATACACATTTTTCCGTTAAAAAAGTTAACCCGCTATTTTCATATGATTGATTTCCAATAATAATTTTTTAAAAATATTGTTCGAAGAAAATAAATACATGAAATCTTTTTTTAAGAAGTTAACGGTTTTATCATAATCGTTAATAAATCCGAAATGGACGTTTCCTAGGATATTCAATCATTTGGAAAATAACGGTTTAACAAAATTATATTTTTTAGGAATAATAATATTATTAATTTGTACTAACCTAAGGCATCAAAGAATTGATCCATCTGGTCGTCGGTCACACTGCTATGCGAAGTTGTCATTTTTGAGGGAATAATCCGTTATTTGCACTTGCACAAAGGAAATTCACGGGAGTGAAGAAAAACAACGTGTTTCAGGAACGAGTTCAGAAAGACGAGTGATTCGAATTTCCCTCTCCAACGGTGAGATTTCAATTTTAAGTTCGTTGCATGTGTAAAGGCACGGATTGGCTTGGGCACTTTAAGAACAGCTCATTGGCCAAGATGTTTAAAAACTTTTTATTCCTTCTTCTCTCTGAGACGGTCGGCCCGTTATTTTTTTCTTCTTCTTCTCGAGATGTGGGGAACGGTTATGATTCTCACCCCGCGGGCTAGCCTATTAATTTTTTCTCCTTCTTCTACTTGCAGAGGGGTAGCATTTATTTTTCTTCTTCTTTTTAACTTGAGGGAAAATTCGACTCAGAGCTACAGAGAATGCGCACTTTTAACACGCTGGAAAGAAACATGCTTTTAGCCCGAACCCTCACACAAAACGACTCACAAATGTAAGAATTAATTATATCGTCGCATAGAAAATATTACGCATTCTTTGACATCATTTAATTTATAAATACATTCCTTAGGCAAACCTACGTAAATTATTCGTTGATACTGAAAGCTTATCTTCATGGCGATCGCTTATCCTTATAGAGCCACAGGTATATACTGCTAAATCGATAGAATATTAAATCGATAGAATATCATGGTTCATTAGTTAAAGGGGTGACATCTTAAGTTATACCATGAGCTTAAAATCCGTGGCTCACGACCCGCGATCTTGGATTTGGGGTTGAGGGGGGTTATGCTCCCCCTCAATCAGGAGCACAAATTCGTGACTGTAAGGGTCCGCCATCTTGGATTTTGGGAGGGGAGGTCCAAACAGTACAGAGCCTCGGGAGGTGTGGCCTAGCAGCCAACGAATCAGAGCTCGTCACGTGATCGTGACGTCACAAACCTCTCTCCCAATCACAGAGCAGGAGACATGGCCTAAAGTGGAAGGGGGGTGCTATGACGTCATACGGCTCGATTAATCAGAGAGCTCGCTGGTGCCAGAAAAGGCAATACCACTACTCACATAACTTCATATTTCATTTATGTTGCTTATCTGAAATAGAGTTCACTTTTGGAAAAAAAAAATCTTTGTTTTAACGGGATTTTTTTTTTAATATTAAGAGTGGGGGGGGGCATTGTGGAAGGGCATACTAACACCTCGTTATAACTACATTAAGGATAAAGTTCGTTCAATCTAGCTGAAAAAGTGTGAAAGATATAGCATTTACGTCATCGGTTTAATTTGATTACCGGTAAATAATAAGCAATAAAAATACATACTAAGCTAGAATATTTTTTATTTATTTTTCTTAAACCCACCAATAAATTTTTAACACTTTCTTATTGATCACTATTTTACGAGAAGATTTATCACTTTTATCACTATTTTTTAATCGATTTCATAAAGGATTTTTTTGTGTGCGTGCGGGGGGGGGTGGGGAATCATAAACATTGTGATATACTTTAGAGAGGGGGGCTCCGACTTGGTGTGATTACATGCGACAAGAGGACGGGTGTGTAAAAATGTTCCCAAAAGTGCGTGATCATATTTGATAAATGGTCCCTAATTAGAGGGAATAATAAAAGAAATAAGCTGATGCTATTGCTTTTTGTTTTGGAACATTTTTGGCTTTCATTCCTCTACGTTTCATTACAGGACGAAGTAGTTCCCCATCTTCTACGAGACAAAATCGTGACAGCAGCAGCAATCCCTACGCAGGTGGAAGCAAAGCCAAAATGTTGGATCCAGCCGCAGCCAAGCGTTACCAAGCGAGAGATTTGTTAAGCATGAAGTCTAACAATCTCTCATTGGAGGCTTTGCCTTTTAACATCAGCGGTAGCACTGCTCGACTAAATGGTCTGACCCAACTGAGTGCGCATGTGCGAATGACTCGCGCGCATTTGGCGAGGATTGAAAGTAACTTCGCAAAATTACATTCCATAGAATGTAGAGAAACCCCAAGATGACGAATTTCTTATATTTGTATTTTTTAGTCATGTCTGCTCAAATTTGGACTGTATGTTAATGGATCCTAGTATACGATTAATGTGGTATGCGATGTTAAATATTACGTCAGTGTGATGTGGTCAGCGTTGTACAAATTGTTGTCATTGTGTTTTCCCTGTGAAGAGTTGAAGACCTGAATAAATTTACTGTGAAACTACTCACACTCGAAAATATTAAAGCAGTGGCAAACGAGCACTTGCAACACTGTAGACTGATTCAGCTTTGAAACTTTCTGTGACTTTTATTGACAATACAAATACGCTGTGACAAATTGGTTAACATTTTTTATTGGTGTGCAGTAATTTAACATCCTCTTGAATGAATGACCTCAAGTGACCATGATCACCAAAAAACGTGTTTGTCAATTAACATCATTTACAACAACAAAAAATAAAATAGAATTTTATTGTAATAAAAAGAGCGTCCTGGAATCT
>JAQIUW010000058.1:0-12960 GCA_034697105.1 Lithobius agilis | reverse complement strand
GGAAGTAAGCAGGCTTTTGATACAACTGAGAGACAGCAGAAGAGAGAGAGAGAGAGCAGAGAGCAGAGAGCGAGATCAGACAAGAGGGAAGAAAAGCACGACGACACGTTTTGTAGCAAGCGATTGGCAACACGCATATCAATTGTGTGATGTGTGTAGGCTACATGAAAGCATTCAACAAAGGCTCCAGGCAAAGTATATTGACAAAACACCAACGCATGAGAAGAAACAAATGTGAGTTTAGGTATATTTCTGGTGAAGTTTTATTATGTTAAAATATATTGAACAAGCAGAAAAGTAATTTGGCGTGACGTAAATATAAGTGAAATATTATGTATTATGTTGTTAACTCAGTAGGAAGTAAGATGAAGTGCTATGAGTAAAAACAGAAATTGATTTTGATTGATTTAGTTAACATTGATGATTTGAATTATGTTGGCTAAAAAGAATTAAAGAGTTTGTCAACGTCACACCAAAACTGAGTTTTCTTGTCTCCACATAGTATTAAGATTAATGAAATAAATGAATAATTGAATTTAAATTAATATCTTTGTGCGGTCAAGTAAATTTGCTATCCTGACAAAAGTTTAAAATGAGAATCAAAAACAAGTAGAAAAAATAAACACTTTAGAGAACGAACCCGGCCGTCACAACTGGTGTCAGAAGTGGGATTAAGGATTGATTGTTCAACATTTTGGGATTACTTATTTCTAGTTCCCACATTTGGATTGGTAATTAATTTGCAAGAAAAGTGTTTTTATACGGAGACAAGAAATTTCATCTGCGTTATTGGTTAGAGTATGTTATGAGTAATTAGAGTGTGTGTTAGAGTGTTAGTAAATTAGCTTAAAAATTTTGTTGGGATTGAATTTAAAAGAGAATGGCGACTACCTTCACAAACCAACAATTTGCAGACTTGTTAACACAGATAAAACCAGTGCAACATAATACAGGTGCGTTGGCAGGCCTTGTGCCAAATTTTGATGGTAAAGGAGATGTTAAGGAGATAGAAGTAATTGAGCAAATTCAGATAATGGGAAGTTAGACCAAAGATCAAATTGTTGGTGTCATGAAAATCAACAGCGATTATTTACAGCGATTCATGTTTGTTTATTTATGAAAATCAAAGCTTTAGGCTCTGCAGCAGAATTTTTGTGGAAAGACGTCAATGTAAAAAATTTGACAAAATTCGAAGACATCAAGGCTGCACTAATTAAGAGATTCTCTGTAGAACTAGTGACATTGAAAATTCAGAAATATAGGAATTATAAACAGAGTGAAAGCCAAGACGTGCAAGCATATGCTACAAAGATTGAGGAATTGTGCTTGGAAACGGTAACGTTAGTTGATCCCACAGAACCTAATGCTGATGTTATCAATCAGGCAAGGAAGGATATGGCCTTATCACAATGTGTCACACAATTTGTTTTGGGTTTGTCAGAAAAATATCGGGCAGAGGTACTGGGAAAAGATCCCAAGACAATGGCTGAAGCAAAAAGTTATGCTTTGTTGGCAGAACAAAATTCCAACCTTCTTCATGTAATGGATAGGCCTACTGGGGTGGAAAAAGATGTAAAAACGGCACAAACTGTAAAAACTGCAGTTACTGATCCTTTTCAGACAGGATTAGAGAAATTGGGGGAGACTCTTAAAGCAGAGATAAAAGCTGTGAATGACAAGGTTAGCAATATGGCTAGGTCTAATCAAAATTCCGTAATCAATCAGAATCAAAACGGAAGTGAGACAAGATCTAAGGTGTGGCAGGGTAGACCTACTTGTCAAATTTGTGGGGGTAATAACCACACAACGGCAACATGCTACCAAAATAAGGGCCAAAATGCTCTTCATTGTCAAATTTGTGGAAAAAACAATCATACAACTAATGCCTGTTATCACAACAAAGGACAAAACACAACTAAGTGCACAATTTGTGGCAAAAATGGGCACACAGCTACTGCCTGCTATCAAAACAGGAGGGGAAATAATCAGTATCAGAAAAATAGAAATACGTCCAACAATGGCAAGAGCAAAGAATGCTACAATTGTGGCATGACCACTCACTTAGCACGTGACTGCGATCGCATGAATGGTTCAGCTAGACCCCAAAACAATCGATCTTGTGAGGTCTGCAACAGATTTGGGCACCATGAATTAGATTGTTGGTTCCGAGATCGAACTGTCATAAATGCAGGACCCAGGGGACAGGATAGTTCTTCTCAAGTAAATAATAGTCGTGCAGCGAAATGTCAATTGTGCTCTCAGATTGGACATGAAGCTCGTTCCTGCCGAATTTATCAGTTCACAACAATGCAAAGTGCTGATAGATCAAAAAACTAAGTACCCCACCACCTAAAACTCAAGGAGATGGAAAGGTGGAGAGGGGAAACGCCTTGGAAAACCTGATTAAAAAACAGAACGATGCTAGGGCTCTCCAAGTGATAATTACTTTGATTGAGGAAAATGAACGTTTACGGAAAAGTAAAAATCAGGCAGAAAAAGGATCAAACAGTAATTCGACAATTACAAAAATAAATGAAACAGCACAAATGCATGCATGTCACCCTTACATCGGAGTAACAATAGGTAATGAGCAAGCCACAGGACTGATAGATACTGGTTCAGATTTGACATTGATAGAACGTAGTTTTTTTCATAAATACTTGGAAACTCATGAGATTCCACAACCTTATATGGGAGTTTGGCCATATACTACTGGTATCACAGGTGTTGCATTGCAATTAGATGCTGGGTATGTAGTGCCTTTAACCATAGGAAATGTAACGAATAATATAAACTGTTTCATATGTGATAAGGTTGCAACAGGTGACGTCCCATTTCTTCTGGGAAAGGATTGTTTTTTCAAGTTTAACATGACCATTTCAGCTGAAACGCAGCAGGTGACTGTAAAGGGAACAATAAATGGGGAAAGAAAGGTTTCCACAATACCTTTATTTTTGTATGCCGAAAGTGTCAAATGGCCACAGGCTGCAGGGATAGAAGACGGTTCACCCCCAAATAAAGAGATGCCAAAAACGAGCACAAATAGAGCAAAGATTAAGGCAACAAACATCCATAAAAATATACCAATCAAACTAGTCAAAGAAGTATTACTTCCAGCTAGTACTGAAATGATATGTAGGTGTAAGTTGTTAAATGGGATAAGAAAAGGAAATATTGGCACGGTTGAACCATCATACTTGTCAGAAATGGATGAAAATGTTAAAATTGACAATGGTCTGGTACGAGTACAGTGGAAAGCTGAAATTCCGGTCCGTATATTAAACTCCAACCCATATGATGTTTTATTACACAAGAATTTAAAAGTAGGAGTTTATGAAACTGTAAATGAAAGTGACATAAAAGAAGTTGAGAAGGAAAAAGGTGAATCAGTTGTGAGAGACAAATCGGAATATAGAAATGTGAAGCTTTGCTCCCGGAATGATAGAAAGATTCTCAAAGAATATTTTCCCTTTAAATATTCTGATACTAAAGACAGAGAAGAGATGCAAAAAGTAATCTGTGAACACAGAGAAATATTTTCCCTGACTGACGACGAAGTTGGGTCATTTTCAGGTGAAATACAACACGAGATCCACACAGGTGATGCAAAGCCTATTTTCCAACCCGCCTACAGAATTCCGTATGCTATGCGTCCAATACTCGATGAAAAAATACAAGAATTGTTGAACAAAAAAGTAATCCGGCCATCTCGAAGCCCATGGTCCAGCCCGTGCATTTTGGTTCCAAAGAAAGAAGCAGGAAAATGGAGGATTGTCAACGACTATAGGCGTTTGAACCGACTTACTACGCCTGAATTTTTCGAAATTCCACGTATTACAGAAATATTAGACAACATGTATGGAGCAAAACATTTTTCCAAGTTGGATTTACAAGATGGCTATTACTCCATTAGCTTACACAAAGACTCTATACAAAAGACGGCTTTCTCGACTCACTCAAACAGATACGAATACATTAGAATGCCACAAGGGTTAATTAATGCTCCGTATACATTTTCAAGAGTAATGTCATCTTTGTTGACAGGAATAAAGGGGGCAATGTTATACATGGATGATATAATTGTTTATAGTCAAACTTTGAAGGAACATATTGAAATACTAAAACAGGTATTTGACAGGCTCAGAGAAGCTGGCTTTAAGTTAAGCCCTAAGAAATGTGAATTCTTACGCAAGGAAGTTTCTTTTTTGGGCTACGTCATAGATGAGCATGGCAGCCGGCCTAATCCAAAAAAGGTAGAAGCAGTTCAGAATTATCCAAGACCCACGACTTTAAAACAAATAAAAGGCTTTGTGGGAATTGCAAGTTATTATCGGCGGCTAATCAAAGATTTTGCAAAAATTGCTCAACCTTTACATGCTCTGACAAAAAAAGATGCAAAGTTTGAATGGACGGAGGAAACTGAAAATGCATTTAAGACACTTAAAGAGAAATTAAGTACTGCACCTGTTCTCAGGGCACCTGATTTTAACAAGGATTGGATAATTCAAACTGACGCATCACAACAAGGAATAGGCTGTGTTCTGGCTCAAATAGAAAATGGAAGGGAACACCCGGTCTGTTATGCATCGAGACAGATCACTTCTAGTGAACAAAAGTATACAACTACAGAGATTGAGTTACTTGCATTAGTCTATGCCTTAGACCAGTTTCGACCGTATATCTGGGGTAGAAAATGTGAAGTTTACACCGATCATGCAAGTTTGACCTGGTTGATAAACTTAAAAAATCCTTCAGGCAGGTTAGCGAGATGGGCCCTTAAGATTCAAGAATTTAATCTCACCATAGTCCATAAGCCAGGTAGATTGAATGTGAATGCAGATGCATTATCTAGAGCTGCAATTAAACTAATAAATGATGAGGGTAAAGAGGTAAATGGCGAGCCAATTTGGAGTCGGGAGGAAATCCGAGCAGCTCAAAGGACAGATCTACGATATGCCCAATTAATAAGATTTTTGGATTCCAAAGAAGATGGACCATTTAAAGGGAAAACCCCCGCACCTGTAGAAAGATTTTTTTTGGATGACGAAGGTTTGTTGTATATTTCTCGGACCAATACAATCAGTAAAGGGATAACAGAAAGATGGGAAGTATTAGTAGCCCCAGACAAAATGATAAAGGAGATTTTGCACATTTTTCATAACAATCCTTTTGCGGCTCATTTAGGCCATAAAAAAACGGCAGAACGAATTTCAAAGAATTTTTGGTGGCCAGGTTTTGGTCAACTGATCAAGGATTATATTAAAGCTTGTCCCTCTTGTGCAATGCACAAAGTTCCAAAAAATCAGAAACGAGCGCCTATGCAATCTTTCAGGGCAATTTCAGAACCTTTTGATTTCCTATCAGTTGATCTGTTAACAAATTTACCAATAACAATGCAGGGACATAAATACATTCTTGTGGCAATTGATCATGCTACACGTTATGGGTGGACAGCTGCACTGCCAGACAAGTCATCAGTTTCAACTGCAAAAGCAATAGTTGAAAAAGTTATTTTGCCACATGGAGTACCTCGGGTACTATACTCTGACCAGGGAAAAGAATTCACTGCTTCTTTAATAAAGGAAATTTGTCGTTTATTGCACATAAAGAAAATCCAAACTTTGCCCTATGCTCCTTCAAGTAATGGTAAGACAGAGCGCCTTAACTCAACTTTGCTACAGATGTTGTCCCATTTTGCTGATGAGCAAATTGTGTTATGGGAAGATTATTTGCCATATATAACAGCAGCATATAATGCAACAATACATCATTCAACTACATTCACACCTTACGAACTTATGTTTGGAAGACAGCGAATTGAACCTTTTCATGCAGATGTGAGACCAAGAAGGGTAGATTATGATGAAAATCCTAGTTTTGGCAAACAGGTTAAGGAGAAATTAGAGTGGGCCAGACAATTGGCAAAAGAAAAATCAAAACAAGCGTCAGAAAGGTACAAAGAAAATTATGACAAAAAGGCTGAAGAGACAAAACTGGAATTGGGAGATAAAGTCTACCTTAGAGAAATGAAGACAAAGCCAAACGAATATCGAAAATTTCGAAAAAAGTATTCAGGCCCCTGGAGAATTGTAGCATTTGTCTCACCAGTAGCTGTGACAATAGAATGCGTGACAACAAGTACAAGACAAACAGTACACATCAACAGATTGAAAAAAGCACATGATGATCCGTTTGAAATAGAAAGTTGGTTGGACTCATCAGAAGAAGAAACTCGTGAAGAGGATGAAAATAATGTGCCTACGGCTGCAGAACAAGTTGTAAAGGAGCCAAACATAAGTGACTCATTGGACTCAAATTATGTGGATCAATTTCCCGAATGGTTGTTTGAAGAACAACCTGTGGATACTGCAGAATTGCCAGAAAAGAATGGATTACAGACTTTTGAGGCTCCACCAGCAGACAATGAAAGACAGTTTGAGCAGGTTACAACAGGTGAAACAGTCCCTAATACTTCACGTTATGGTTTAAGGTCAGCAGGCCCAGTAGAGGAACAGCCATGGATTTTGCCTAAGGCATTATAAAGATAAATAACATGAAAGTGAAGAAAATAAGTAAAGACGTCCTAAAAAAAAAAAAAAAAAAAATAAAAATAATTACAAGCGGGAAAATAAAGGTAATAAAATGATTCCACGAACAGTTACTAGGCATGTCCACTAGCTGTGTAGAAAAAACGCCAGGAGAAACAATTTTAACAGTAAGCTTCTGAACCCCAGAATGATCAAGATCTTGCAAGATTCTTTAAAATATTTTTCATTGCAGAAATTATGATAAACAAAAACATAATTTCAAATAATATAAAAGAATTGAATTAGCCTATTAAAGAATAATAATGAACAAATAAAAATTTTATGATTATGATGACATTTTTATTTTTAAACACTTCAAAATCGTCTGAGATTCTGTTCAATTTGCCTCTACGAGTATAAATGTGAAGAGTGAAAATGTGTAAACGAATGGAGAATAATTGAGATTTAATAGAACAGAATTTCACAACGAAAACTTATCTTGGGCAAAGGGGACGCTTTTTGCTCCGGATAAATGATTTTTAAAATTTATTTGGAGATTAAAGAAATGGCCATGAGATGCCTAAACCACGATCTATTTGATCCTTTCAGGTGATCAGGCTTACTATATTACACGGATGCGAGGCAGCCAGACAATGGGAACGACGTGGATATTGGTTGGCGTGTGTCTAGTTGCCACAATGGGTCAACATGAGAAGATGAACTTGATGCTAGTGGCTGGCCAACAGATTATGACAATGAGCGAGCAAGAGTTGAACGTCGGAGTAATCTTTGTACCGTATACTGTTGCTTATTTGGAAGCAGGTGAATGGAATCTCGTAATACAAGTCACAACACTACCAATAGAAAAAGGCATTGAAATAATAACAAAGTCATTGAATGCATTCAAAGATAAACTAAATAAAGTAAAATCATCTGAGAATACTTCGGGAATAGCGACGTTTATTGAAGAAGTAGAATTAGATTATTTAACTGAAATGCTCTCTTCTGCAAAGGAGAAATTGAGGGTATTAAAGATGGCAACGATGGAGGTTCCTTCTGTTAAAGCAGATATGAATGAGAGAAAGAAAGAAAAAATGCAAAGACCAACATTGAAACCCAGATTAAATAAACGAGTTACCAGAGAAAATAATCTGACATTCTCAAGGGAAAATGATAGGAGTAAAAGAAATAATACTGTGACGGATAATAAAATTGAAATAGGACATCAAGAATTTCGGTTGTTTACGTATGGGAATTCAACTGTGTCTAATCAGTCAACGGGTGGAAAGGCAAAGAGGGGATTAATTGATGTGGGAGGCACTGTATTGCGTTTTCTCTTTGGCACCGCTGATCATGATGACATAAGGTCCATCAATGCTAGAATTGATGCTTTAGAGACGTCTGGCCGTGTTCGCCAACATGTCTTAGATGGACTTGTAACAGTAATGAACCATACACGGCTTCAAGTCATTGCAAATACAGAGCTGCTAACGGAATGGGCGCAGACTTTTCAGGTAATGAATTCGAAACTGCGACTTTTTGAAAAGTTACAGTGGTGGAGCTCCACAATTCGTCTTTTAGAGACATCAGTGCTTGAAATGCACGATGAGATCTTGGAATTTGAGGCCTCAATTAATACTTTGGCCGCGAGACGAATCAGCCCTTATTTCCTTCCCCCAACGACTCTACAATCAGTACTCGTTGAGATTGCGAATCTCCTACCACCAGAATTAAGTCTTTTATTTGGTCAAAATCAGGTCGATCTCTTTAAATATTATGAATCTATGGAAGCATCCGCAATTGTAGTCCCTGGAGACCGAATGCGTATTTTTGCGAAGTTACCCTTGAAATCATCAGAGGGATTATTTCGTTTTTTCAAGATTCTCACCTTTCCAGTTGTTGACTACGACACAAATTTAGCTTTGCGCTATAATCCTAATTTTCCGTATATAGGAATCCAACCGAATACTCAACAATATGTTCTCGTCATGGCTGATGAAATGGCAGTTTGCAAACAGGCGAAAACAAATATATGTGACATTAAAGGGGCCATATGGAAATCGTCGTCCGTTTCTTGTGAATCAGTTCTATATTATGCTGATTGGGAACAATCGAAAAAACTGTGTGAACAACGGGTCACAAACAATTCCAGCCCTTTATTTTATCGAGTGGTAGAGAATACTTGGGTGTATAGTTTGGTTAAAGATACTAAGGTAACACAGATTTGTCACAATGCGGGGCAACCAACCTCTCAAGTGCAAAGAATGGAATTGAAGCGTGGTGTGGGAAGGTTTGAAATACCGGCTGATTGCACTGTTGTAGGGGACAATTTTAAGCTTACTCCTTATATTACAAGGAATACAGATTTGCCTCTTTTAGTGAGAGATCCAATTATTCCGTCAATGAAAGATATTTTGGGTCCAGAAGATAGGGCATTTTTAAAAAATGTTTCCAATTTGTTTAATGCGGAGTTCAAATCCTTGTCTTTAGTTTCGGGGTTATCCTTACTGAGGGATGACGGAGTGTCCTTACAAACCCTTAAAGCTGATTTAGAAAATGTTAATCGAATGAATTCATCTAGACCGCTTCTTACTTGGAATGATCTTCCATGGATTATAATTGTTGGATCTGTAATGACAGTTTTGCTGATTCTGGGTTGTCTAATTTTTTACTTAAGGGGAAAAGTATCGTTATGCCATTGGCTTACTAGAATTGTACGGAGGAAGAAAGATACAACTTCCAAAGATCATCATGGAAACATTGAGGAAACATCCATGGCAATGGCTTCATTCCATGATTCCCCAGGGGAATTGTGAACTAAACTTGACTCTTTATGCTACCTACATTTAGTAAGGATAGGATGTTAGAATTGTATACTTTTTTTTTTTCTTTTGTTAGCTAGGTATCATTGTACCGAGGGCTTTAGGCCATTTAGAAATAGATTAGTTTAGAATTATGCTTATATAATTACAACTCACGAGAAGATCGGCACTGGAAGAATGAATGAAGATACACGACCAATATGGACAATGAACGACAGGAGTGTGTGTTCTGTTACAATGATAGGGACCGGACGTTTCCTACAGCTTATTAGAACACCAATAAACTATTTCGATGGACTTGAACTGAACAGCCATGGACGCCATAAGTGTGTGTGTGTGTACATTTCAGTGAAAGTGCTTCGAGACTTCACATTCCAGTATTCGCATTCCAGTATGCAATTGCTGACGGCAAACAATGTTTCTGCGTTGAGTAGCCAAAACGTAACATTCATTTCCGTCGGTGCTGTTGAATAAAAGAGAACTGAACTTTTTTTTTTTCTCTCTGTGAGTTGAGACGTCATAACACATTTTATCCTGTTTTTCTCTTTATTTTGCTTGATGTTGCTTACTGATGTAACACTATGTGCTGATTGTGTTCTATTGCGAAGTGGTGGTTTCTGAATATTTGCTATTTTGATATGTTTTGCTGTTCTATTTTTTGTGGACTTCTCAATAGCCTGTTGTGTGGAAGCCCAGAGCGTTGTTTATTTTGACGCATGCTGATTGAGGTGCGACTTTACCTATTGAGTTACATTGGTTGGTTTGATATCTGAGTACATTGTTTTCGTTGATGTTTTGTTCGACACTTGAGAAGTGGCAAGGTCGTTCAGTGCGGTATGCGCGGTGAGCATTTGCAAGTCCGAGGACGGCCTTGAGTCCGGCGTGGGGAGTGTTGTCATGCTCTCAGCATTGAATAAATAATAAATTAAAAGAAAGTACTATTTACAAAATGTTATTGCCATATTAAGTTCGTAAGTAACAGAAATATGTATCTGGGATTCTTTAAATGAATGACAGTGAAATGTTTTGTTTGTGTACAACTAAAATATTAGAACCACATAAGCGAAAAATAATACTAATGATTATATAACTCGATTCACGCAACGTAAGCTTGAAGCAAACTTTAACTGCAGAAATATGAATAAAGATGAGTCATGACAGGTAGACAATCGTAACCACCTTTCACCATCGAATGACCAACGCTAAAAATAAACATTATTAAGGTGAGTTAAAACGGAAATCCTGCCGGAAGTAAGGAGGCTTTTGGTACAACTGATGGAGAGCAGAAAAAAGAGAGAGAGCAGATAGCGAGATCAGACAACAAAAAAAGAAAAGCAAACGCCCGACGACACGCTTGCATCGATTGGAAACACGCATATCAATTTATTGTTTGTAGGCTACATGAAAGCAATCAGCAAAGACTACAGGCAAAGTCAAATTGACAAAACACCCACACACAAGAAGAAACGAATGTGAGTTTAGGTATGTTTCTGGTGAAGTATTATTGTGTTATAATATTATATTGAACAAGCAGATAAGTTACTTGGTGTGACGTAATTATGAGTTAAGTGAAGTATTGTGTATTATGTTGATAACTTAGTAGAAAGTAAAATGAAATGCTATGAGTAAAAAATTGAAATTAATTTAGATTGAGTTAGTCAACATTGATTGATTGATTTATTGAATTATGTTGGCTAAAAAGAATTAAAGAGTTTGTCAACGTCACATCAAAACTGAGTTTTCTTGTCTCCACATAGTATTAAGAATAATGAAATAATTGAATAATTGAATTTAAATTAATATCTTTGTGCGGTCAAGTAAGTTTGCTATCCTGACAAATGTTTGGAATAAGAATGAAAGACAAGTAGTAACAATAAACATTTTAGAGAACGAACTCGGCCGAGGTAGCTTTTAGGATTCCTTACCCGAACCATTGACCCGCTCCTACTTGTACATTATTATCTACAAGCTGTGAGGGCCCTAGGCATGCTCACGATCATGTCGATTGTTGGATGTACAAATCTTAGGTCCTTTCCTAGTAATATCCATCACGAAAAAACCCAACAGTTGAGAGTAACGGCAAATAGCACGCCAGAAACAACTTCGATGTTGGCCTTCCGCAGAACAAAATAAATAAATATGGAAACCAATTTCCGATTGCTCCTGATGTTAGCATGCTTGGTGCAGATCAAAATTAGAATTGTACAATGGCAGTCGACATCACAAGCAGCAAGCCATAGTGGCAGTGCTCACTTCTAATCCAGACGTGGACAGAATTTTAGTTTGCGTTTTTATTTTGTATCTAATGGTTTATTTTAGTCTGATTATTAGAAATAGACACAGATGACAAAACGGTTCACCGAAAAACAACCCGGAAAAAAAACCCAGACAAAAATCCCACACACGTTGTAGTTCTGGATTTTATTGTAACTCTGAAATTCCCACAACAAGGGACTTTTTTTCTGTAGTACACCCTGTAGTGCCAACAAGTCAGAAACACACATACGGAAATTCGGCCGCTTAAGTTCAACTTGTCGGGGGTTTTTTCCCTGGTTTTTGTTTTAGTGGGTTTTTCCCACCGGGAAACACAGACAACAATATTTTTTACTTGGCTTCAAAAATCGAAAATTACTTCCCTCTTTAGTAGTGGCAAACTGTGCTGGCCTAAACAGGGCGTAGCCTTAATGACGTCACTGCGCATGCACATCGAAAATGGTGCCCGGAATGACGTTACGATTCAAGATGGCCGACCTGGTGAAACAGGAACCGGAAGTAGCCCCGGAAGCAGAAATGTGCCCTACCCAGAATGCATAGCGAAGCGGAAATGATGTCATACCCAGCATGCAACGTTATGTTTCTACTTCCTGTTTCACCAGCGTGCAATGTGCGTTTCGGTTTCGATTTCTGGATAAAACCTATTTTCTGTGTGCTTCTGTTTCGTTTTTCAGTTTAATAACGACGCTTCCTGCTATGGAACTGTTTAATTAGTACAAATAACAGTCAACAGATAGCGCTACATATTACCGACATTTCATAGTGTTTCAGTTTCGTATTTAATAATAAGAAGAGTGTTATAAGCAATCTCGTGCTATAGGAGTGTTTCAAAACCCAAGCCGCTGAACAATGCTTTTCAGAAATATTTTTTATTTGATAGTTTTTTGGTTAGGTTTGCATTTTTGTCTTGGTAATCACCTTTGCACGGTCGTGTTAAAAAGCCAAACCGTGCTACACTAGTTTTTATATCAATAACTTACTACATGAAGGAATTAACAACATGATAAAATCTATCAGCCAGAATGCACGAATTAATCTTAAATGAAATGAAAGACAAGTGTAACTTTTCTGTCTAACTTAACGTTTCGTCGTAACAGAGGCATGTTTATCCTATATAGAAATTAAGGGAGGAATATCTAAGGGATTCAAAAAGGAATCATTTGTTGTTTCAGGTAATATAAAGGTGTACATTAAAGTTGTTATATTTGCTTCTGAACCGATAGGCCAATACGAGCAAGTAAAGTTTATACGAAAAATCCCGTTCTTTCTGTCTTTACATTTCTTGATGCATTATTTATTTGTTTACATGCTCTAAATAAAAATTCATCAACGTAAAA
>JAQIUW010000057.1:0-12983 GCA_034697105.1 Lithobius agilis | reverse complement strand
GATGGTAGCGTTTTTCCACGACTACATTGAAAATTGTGAAAATGTCAGTTACAACGTTCTTCCGGTCACGGGCTCAATTCACGTCCGTCATATAAACTTTGCCAATTATTAATGTATCGATTTTTATAAGCTTTCACGGCTTATTATTTATTGCGATTGAAGAAAAAAGCTTTTCTGCATTGTGTAGTAAATCCTTGTGGAATACAAAATTATATCACAGAACCTCTTGTACAAGTCTTCATTTCAATAAACTCCCTGGTATTTAAAAGTTTCAAACCCTTCAATAATATATTTATGCTATCGTGAATAATGTGACGTGTCGTGCTCACGATCTATAAATTGCAGTACTTCCTATTTCCGCCTTCCATTTGGAATAGTGCGGACACGTGACCAACGCGTCATACTGTTCTAAGATTGAGGATAGTGTAGCAATTGTTGGGGTTCCTCTTGTCAAGAAGTAGTGGGGTTGTTGGGGGATCAAGTAGTTTTAACATGTAGCAACGAGATCATTAAATTCGCGGTTCATTGTTGGGACAAGGTCAGTAATGGATGTAGCCATACTTTTGCAACAATGGGTCAGTATAAGTGATTTTTGCATAGTTTTTACGCCATCGGAGACAGCAAACATCCTCGGCTTGCGCCTGGACGTTTTTAGCCATTTCCTCGGGCGTAGAAACTATGAAAAACTCACTTATTTCGACCCATTGTTGCAAAAGTATGGCTATAAGTTATTTATCATATTCACGATTAATTAATGACCAAATTAAATCCATTTTTGGCTCGATGGCAAATATTTTAATGGTTCCTTCTAAGCGGTCAGACAGGACTGCACAGAGTTCGTAGTTGGTTGGTGCTACTTTATGGAAATCAACATTGAGAAGGCGCGAGTCCCAAGGCAGTACGTCATTGTTGTGTCGTCTCGTCTAGAATGTACTTTGTCGCCATGCACGATTTAGAAATACATGAGCTATTTCGAGAGGAAGACGATGATATATTTATTCAGGCTGCAGAATTATATGATTGGATGCCAGAACCTCACACCAGACTTAAAAAGACATGCAAATCCTGAAATGCCATTAGCGAAATACTTTTGGATGGAAATTTATGCATCTTGGGAGTGGGACACCTGAACATGTTGGCCAACATTTCAGAAGTTTTCTAGATTTCAATTACGAATCAATTTTTTTTTATGTTTTCCAACCCCAGGCCATTAAAAACAAATCGTAATAATGCAACAGAAAATTTCTTATAAATAATGCAAAAACGACATTTTTATTTGCAGAATTTAACTCCCCTCGTGCATCAGGTGATGAATTCCGAAAATTCCGAATTTTTTTACGTATTTAACCCTTTAAGGGCCAGAGTCGCCCATGGGCGACCAAAAAAGTGAGGTGTAAGGCCAGCGATGCCAGAGTCCCAAAAAGCTGCGTGCGCAGCCAACATTGCCTTCCTTGCCAACAAGAAAGCCTTCCCTTACAAATCCGGCTTGGTCAAGGCGCAGTGGCCCAACGGTTAGGGTGGTGGACGGCAAACCAGATGGTTCGCGTCCCGTCAGTGTAAGCCTCGTTTTTTAGAGATAGTCGTAAATTGCTAATTAATCTGGCCCCCAAAGGGTTAACTAGGAATCGTTATTTGCGAATTTTGACCGAGCATAACAAAAACAGTTACATGTTAAGATTTATGGTCTGTAGTTGTGCAGGACATTTTAAAACCGAAATTTCTAACCACAAAGCCAAGACATCGTATCTCAAAGCACCTCGGCATTGTGTACCTTGCGTGGGCATTGCATCTAAACGAGTATGTATAACAGAAGTATTTTGGGAGGTTGGCAGCCACGGAGTAAAAAATGACACCAAGTTGAAATTAAGTTGGGATAACAGGAAATTGAACGGTCTCAGCTTGGGTTTTGATAATAGAGTTTTTAAGTAAACATAATAAATTGTCCAAAATCTTACCATTCTTAATTTAAATAATGATTCGTAACACTGTTACAGAGCAGTGGAGTATACATTTTCTTAAGCTGCGGAAACTAAGGAAACTTGCCGGAATGTTGAGACTAAAAAAAAATTAATATTAGTTAGCTTACATGTTTGCTGGCTTCGCCGACCCGTCGTCTTGACCAATACACCACCGGAGATGCTCTGCTCATGTTCCCAAGGGAACCTTCGCATACCTTGGCCGCTTACTTTGGACTTACTTTTAAACTTGACGTGCTGCTGTTTAACTTTCGAAATACATCCTGGTGCTCATGAGGTTAATAGGACACATAATCCACAAAAGTGTGTCATTAAACCCAGTTAAACACAGATGCTAATCAAATTCAATACGCTTCTGGGTCTTTGTGTTTGTTTCGTCTAATTATTATCAATAAACCCAGAGCATACTTTTAAGTTTCTGCAATGCAATGTGCTAGTGGTAATATGCATTATTTAGCCTGGTCCATTAAAAAAAAAGCCAGAAAATGGAATAAAGATGACAAAATACGTATTTCTTTGTAGTTGTTATTATGGGCAAATTCATCAGAGTGATTCGTAGGAAACATATCACACACGCTACCGAGACCTATTGTAGGAAACAAATTTTTCATTGCCTTCCTACGAATTTACGTAGAGTCGTTTACAGCCGGAACATTCAAACTCCGTACCTGCAGAATCAGGCCGACAGTCCGTGGAAATATCTTTAGGTTACCATGGAGGTTTGAAATAGAGCTTCTTGCATACAAGTCGCACAAGATAACCGATGGCTCTCCAGCGTCCCAGTTCAACAATAATCAGAAGTTTAAGAAAGTCCACTCTAAATTCCTTTGGCTGGCAACTGGAGTGAACAGTTTTGCAAACACACTAAAGACTAACAGTTTCGTTAAATCGTTTGGTTTATTTCTTTTGCTGGAAACTAACTATTTACAAATTGTATACGAGAAAAGATGACTGGTGGTGATAGACGAAAGACGCAGTATGGTGCATCAGTTGTAATGGTGGATTCGCGTGGTTCTATTAATTCAGTGGGTCACAGTGTGTTATAGTGGGTCAGTTGGTAATTGTTGGTCAGTGACCAGTGGGTCACCGTTTATTGTCGGACAGTGGGACACTGTAAAAATTTCGCGATCCATTCCAACCCTGCTGCCACCATCAACCACTGTATTAAGAAGTTTTCTGTAATTTCATAGTAGAGATGTAAAAATTTTTCAGTTAAATTACAGCATACTATACAAAACATGAAGCTATGAAACTTTAAAGGTTTTAAAATCAGCCATAATATTGACAGACTATGAATGCGGCATGTAGGCCTAGGTGTTTATGGTAAACCATTTGTAGGAGAGTTAACTGGAATGCGTTTTGGTTGCTTTAATTCTTGTTGCTCCACATAAATTTATAGTAGTGGGATTAAAGTCTGGTTACACTGGCGACATAATTTTCGATACTTATACGTGTGATAAGTTTAATCCAGGCAGTTTTTTTCGAAGCATGCACCGTGCGGCAACATACACACCCAACCATATTGTAACGGCCCAGTCCATCACGCGTTACCAGAACAGAATAATTGAGCACCCTATCGAATAAAATAGTAGCGAATTTTAAGTATTATTCTTGGAGTGGGAGGGGGGCTACTACCTGCCCCTAACGCCCGTCGTTCAGATTTACAATCACTGATATTAAAAAAAAAAGTCTACTGTACACGCAATGTAACGGGAAAAGAAGTGGTTATTAATACTACACTTATCCTAACCACAGCCCCAGTGTAAAGTTACGTTTGGCTTTACTACACTCTATAAATCCCACTACTACTAGTTATAAAGAGTGGGCAATTTAATACTTATAAAATTCCGCCACAGCTAATCAGTAAAATAAAGTGTGTAATTTACGTTTAAATATATACGAAGGGGGGAAGCAACTTAAATGTTTAAAATAGCTACGGTAGTGTGGCCTCTAGCTTAGTTTTAAAAAGGACTAAAGCAAACCTAAATAAATAGGGAAACAAAACCTTAAAAGTTGCTTAACGTTCAAATTAAAAGCAACAAAGAGAAGCAATAACAATAATTTAGTTTCGTTACTTCAAACTGTTACAAAGAATAAGACCTTTATAGCACCGACGGAGAATAACATAAACTATTGGCTTTCACTACGCAGACAACCATACCATTTAGCGCGGTACTTCTGGCGTTCTTTGATTAATTCCCTTCCATCTTGCTACAAAGATCTGGCTTCATCCCCTGGCATCTCTTCTTAGTAGAGGTCCAGTCCTGGTCCCAGTGGTGTCCGGTTTTGGTGTTCCACGTCTAGGAATCTCAGGATGGAGCTAGTTCTGGCATGGCGTTCCGCCACGACAGGTTTGAATAAATGTTGAGAAGTGATCTTAATAGTCGACTCGCAAGGCATTACATAGGTCACGGCAGTCTTCCACGTGGCCTCACTAGTCCATAACGAATCGCCACTTCCGGCTGTCCAGTATCGCGAGCTGTTTTTAGCACCCTCCTCGCGATTCTGCGATAGATAAACATCATTCTTGCAACAAATATATTTAACTATACAACAGTCGGTACTATAAAAATAAAAGGGCGGGAATATAAATAAACCAAAGGTTTGCTTAATTTACGCAAATTGTGCATAGACTTGTAATCCCCAAACTTCAAACATACACCGAAATTTGTTTTGGACATTTAGTCACTTTGTCTTAACTGCGCAGAATAGCACCTTTTTCGTAACTTAACTTCTGCTATATAAACTGAAAAAGATTTAGTCAGTCTATTCAGGTGATTATAATTGTTTTAGCAGTATTTTATCGGGTGGGCCTAGCTACGTTGAGATCCTTTGTTGACGCAGATTTATGAAACAATAGACAAGGCGCGAAGATTATAATAATAATAACGTTTGAAGGAATAAACAGAAGGCCAAAATCCTTCTCATGTAAGCTTACAACAAAACGGCCGAGTTTTACAAGCTTCCTTGCAGCAGCTTTTTATCCTGTCTATTTCTGTCAACTTGATGGCCGAAGAAAAATGTAAGTAAAGTTTTTGAATACGCGAGGTTGTATTTAAAAATCATAATTTTACTAAACTTGTTGTTGTGAAATATTATTAAACTTGTTGTAGACTATAATAGTGAATAGCTTTCGTGTCATGTAGTCATAATGCAGCTGTAGTTAAAACGTACAAAACAACAATAATTTATACATTTCTCGTAAGTGTGAGGATGTTTAGGTAGGCCTATATATAGTTAGGATCACAACATCGTTATTTTGATTTCTAATGCGATATTCTTTCGCAGCGAATGTTAATAATTAAACCTTCCCTCGGGTATAGGTTATATACGGGAAGAGATTTCCATGAATTTCGATGCATTCTTGTTGATTGTGGCTCAAAGTTCCTATAGGTTTCCAGGCAAATATACCTGTCATCCTATTTCAAGCAGGACTACAGAAAAGTGGTCACACTCGATGTAGTATTATACTAGCCTATTTGTCAGGACACGTGAAGTAAATATCACATAGTCAGCTAACATAAACAAAAAGTAAATTGTTCAAGCGAATGCACAAAATATCTCGTATAAGCTTTTAAAGCCCATCCATCTTAACGACAAATCGTTCAATTTTCTAAAATGTTACGCTATGAGGAATTTATTTCTTTCGTTTTGAATGCATTTCAGCTGAATAGACAGCCTTGGCCAGTATAAGCCCTAATGCCCCTAACCAAGTTATGCTGCATCCTTTATGATATTATTATGAACTCGTGTTGGGAGGCGCTTAGCTAAATTTTTCCAAAATTTCCCAAAATGTTCAACAAAACATACATTCTTTTTAGTGCCAAGCAATCGGACGTTGCATTAACCGCTATTAAGTAAAACTGTAGAGACCATGCTGCCATCAAGCATGAGTGGCTGAAGCGGAACGAAAATATCTTAGTGAATGAACAAATAGCAAATTCAAAAGCTAGTAGGGGGCCTACAGCATTCAAAATTAAAAATTTAAATATTTTACTTATTAAAATCTTCACTTAAGATTTTCACTTAAGTTATATAGAATAATTTAATAGATAATAAATAGCGTAGCCTACGCAAAACAGTTTGAAGCCTGGTGCTAGTTGAAATAATATTGAGCCCTTCTTTCTAAAACCCACCAAACTCCGTCACGAAATTATGCAGATTTTAACGAACGACGCACCCTAAAGAAAACCTTGGGTATTTTTTAATCCGATGACCACCCACACGTATGGGAATTAAGGACACAATCCACTCCGTCTGGAAATGTTCTTCGGGAAGTCAAAATCGTTCTGATAACTCTGGTTCAAAGGACATAAAGAAATAATCTGATTCAGGACATAATCTGCTGTCCAAAATGGACACAAAATTCTTAGTAATGCTTCCTTTTCTCTTTTATTGCCGTTGAAAGTGTCATTTTGTACGATTGTCAAAATCGTAATAGTTAAACGCGTCCCCTGCCGCTACAATGAGCATGGTCCAACGGTAAAACGCCGTATTGTCACTCTTGTCTCACGCATTCTTGAGATACCATGGGCACTTCCAGCTGACAGCTATTTTTTTCTTCTTACAATTTACGAAGAGCGTGCTTGCAGATGAAAACTAAATTAAACTAATGAAAATAAACATGCTGTTTGCTTGTTTTTTTCATTCATTTTGTTTTTTTAAATAAAGTTTCGACACATTTCCACGATAGACATTCATCTAGAAACTGTGGGTGAAATTTGAACACGTGAATGGTCTTCATAGCCGTTTTTCTTTTTATCTGATAAGTGGGGTTTCATTCAGTGACATTTCCCATGCTGGTTTCAATTTATTGTTTGGTTTCTTTGGATGATTGACGCAACAGTCGCTCTTATTCCGTTCCTGACGGAGGTTTCTGTAGAGAGCTATATGGAGTTAAAAGTGCTCGAAAAACTGCCCGTTCGTCGACCACGCGGCTACTGGACCTAGCTTCGAGAGTGTTCCTAATTTGACATTTCTCCTATCATGCGTAAGTGCATGATCCGGCAGGAAAAAAAGTGATGCAATTAGTCTTGACTTTAAGCAACTCCCTTTTCTCGTTGTTTTTTATATCCTTTTCACCGTGTTTCTGTTGACATTTATGTAGTAAAAAAAAATTGAGGGTTTAAGCCCAAAATTGGTTCTGGGTTCGTGTTGCATGTATTTTCAACAAATAATGAATAAAATAAAAATTGGCGACAGTTCATGACACCAAGTAACGTTTACTAACGATTTATTTACCGTCTGTTTCAGCATTGAATGTGGACAAAAAAAAATGGCTCTTCTACCAATATAGTAGACGAAAACCAGGTAGTTGGATGTCCTACTAGCGTATCGGCCGAAGATGATGGAAATAGCAGCAACCTGTTTAGTACTGGAAAGAACTGTCTTCAAGGAAACCTCGATTCAGGAATGGAAGCCATTTCCTCTGCTTTACAGAATTACGTTTGCAACGAATCTGGGGAGATTTATTTACAGAAATGGCAGTTATCAAACCACAAAAAGAATCAATCTGATGTTACAAGTCATCGATGTGGAGAGTGCGGGAAAAAATTTAAAAGAAAATCACATCTTAAGACCCATTTATTAGTACATACTGGAAAAAAGGATTATAAATGTACTGAATGTGGTGAATTTTTTGCATTAAAAGGGAATTTAACTGTTCATCGAGTGGTACACACGGGAGAAAAGCCGTACAACTGTAAACAATGCGGAAAACGTTTTGGTCATAAATCTACTTTAAACCAGCACAGTTTGTTACACAGTGGAGTAAAGCCGCATTCTTGCGAGGAATGTGGCAAAACATTTGCTCTAAAAGACTATTTAGTTAAACACAAACGCATACACACAGGAGAAAAACCCTATGAATGTGACGTTTGTAAGAAGGCATTTGCCTATAAAAGAGATTTAGGTACCCATTTTGCTACACACAATAAATCCGTTCCACTCGCTACGACTGTCGTTCAATGCGAAATATGTAAGAAGGCTTTTTGTTACGAGTCTACATTGATGGTGCATAAATGTTCACACACGAACCAAGTACAATCAGCGCTTGATGAAGTTTCAAAGGAGCATTTCAGTCGAGATAACTGAAAAAGACAGCGGCCATAAAGATAAAACCACTAGGCTAACCTACTTATGCACCGAAGTATTAATCTTCACTTTAGAAAAAAATCGTTGCAGAGTTTTAACTTGAACTTCAAAAGGTTTTTTTCCCCTCGCCATTCATAGGGCTAATATTTGAGTAATAATGCACGCCCGTCATAGAAATTTTGCCAATAATGTCTCGAGTTTTATAAACTTTCACTATTCATTATTTATTGTGATAGAAGTAAAAGGCTTGTGTGCATTGTGTAGTCCTTGTGGAATACAAAATTAAATCTGAGAACTTAGTACGAGTCTTCATTTCAATAAATTGCTTGGTGTTTCTATTTTTCCAACCCTTCATTAATCTATTTATATCATCCTCAAACTTAAAACTGTGTGACGTGCAAATCAAACGAGTTCGTGACCTACAAAGGTCATGGCAACAGCCTTCAAATTTCCAACTTGCAGTTGCAAGAGTGTGAAGACGGAAGTAACGCGTTATGAAGTTCATCAACCACACGAACATTTATTAAAACATTTTAGTTAGTGAAATGGATGGACTGCTGGACTGCAAAAAAATCATGTTATTTGTGCATAGGCCTATTTCTATGTGTGGACATAGCAGCCCATCCTTGAAATAATTCCGGTTTTGGGCTTGGCAAGTGTGTATCCTGCCTCTTGGTGCGAAGTCGAACTCTTAGCCAACGCGTGGTTGAACGCATGCTATGTCAAAACCATTGTGAGACATAGCTGCTGACACCTGGCGTTAGTCTCAGGTAAGGGTGGCTTAGGTATATAGTTCAGGCAACTTAGGTCCGAACCTAGACTTAATTACAAGAACTTTGAACTTGCAACTTAGGCTGGTGTCCCACATTTGGAAAATCCGCCATCTTGGAAAATGGCGGACCGCTACACGTAATCATGTTAACTTTTATATCACCATAACTAATTATTCAAACTTAAAGTTTTTATGTCAAATTTACCAGAAAACTACAAGGATCGTAAATGCTTATATAATAAATAATTCTGCTAAACCTAACGGTTTCCCGTTATAATACGATATTTGACAAGAAATGCATTCGGATATATGTATTTCGTTGTGCAACTTGCTCAGATTTAATATGTTTGAATTTTATCCGGTTATATAACTTGTAACACTTTACGTCATGATAAAAATGAGCGCTTGCACAAAGTTCTACGACTATTAGTTTTCGAGATACGTAGGAAGTTGTAATACGCTGCCGCCAGTTTTTCATTACGGATGCTTGCTGTCGTGAGATGGCGATTCACGCATGCCGGCAACATGATGAGAAGAAACGACGATCTTTGGACTTGTTTAAATTGAAAGTGAAACTGTTGTCACACCGTCAGGCATTGTAAAGTTGCAATAGTTAGCCATCAAATAAAGATTTTATGCGGTGTAAGAAACGATTAACAACATTGCAGATTGCTTGATGTTACAGGCAAATCAAACTCCTTCAGTACGGTAAACGTTTACAGACGATATTTTCGATGAATAAGAAGTCTGTTAGTGGGGGGAGGGGGAATTGGCCTTTGTATTGTGGGGTCTTGGACCGTAAGGTGACTACTAGAAAATTCATTTTATTACAGCTGGGATAGCAGTTATAGCTTGGAAGAAAAGTGCCTTGTTATATGGCGATCCTCTGGATAGTAAAGCAAACGTATTGGTAGAGAAGGGACTTGAAACATTAGAAAAGTCAAGTTTATTAAGAAATGATGGACTGGCTGAGAATTTTAAAGATGTTTCTTTTATCCGTTTACATAAAGACTGTCGTAGAGAATACAGTCGCAAAAGAAAAGTTATTGCTGCGTCAAATCCTGGGCCTTCAAGAGAAATCGAACCACCACCTCCTACATTGCGTTGCGAACTACCAGCATTTGAATTTAAGCTGCATTGTCTTTTCTGCGGGGAAGCAGCAATTTTCACTCCAAACGGCAAAAAAAACAAAAAAGACTAAAAAACAGTACGTACTTGAAGTAAGAACTTTCCAGATGAAAAGGACATTACTAAAGAGGGCTGATTTAGTGCGAACTAGAATAGACGCTGCAATAGATTTAGTAGCCGCTGAAGCCAGGTATCACAATGGATGCTACATAAAATTTCTTATTACGATGAAGGGTGGTGAGATTGGCCGCCCAGTTGATGAAATAAAATCAACTACGTTTCAGAAACTTTGTAAATTTTTAGACGAAAATTATGAATCCAATATTCAATGAATGAATGAATTGCAAAATACTGCAGACATTTACGAAAGAAAGTGAGGATTTGTATGGTAAGAAACACCTTAAAATAAAACTTTTATCGCATTATTTGGAACACATAACTATAAGAAAATTTCATGGCAAGGACAATGTAGTGAGCTTCCGTGACAATGCGAATAGGATACTTAATGAAAAGTCGTATACTGAAAATAGATCAATAGAACAGGACGAGCGAAGTAGAATTGTGCAAGATGCGGCTGCAATAATAAAGGAAAACATTCAGTCGAAAGTGAATGATTGAAAAGCGTGTAACAAAAAGACGGTGATATTTGTACTGCTAGTCCATATTTGGTTCCAGATACCGTGCAGCAGTTCATTGCAGCTGTTACCCACTCAAAACAATGTACACAATCATTAAAAATTAAGCAAAACGCAATTGCACATGCGCTAGTATCTGCAACTAGACCTAGGTCTTATTTATCACCTGTCCTATTAGGTCTGGCTGTTCACTTGCACAAATAGTGTGGATCTCGATAAATTATCGGCATTCTGTCACATGTGGGAATGATCAGTACCTACCACGAAGTGCTGCGTTTTGAAAATTATGTGTTGGGGCTAAAAGCCCAGAAGTTACCCCTGATTCCTTTATGCAATTTGTGTATGACAATACTGATGTAAATGTACGCACAATCGACGGATACGGTACCTTTCGTAGTATGGGAGGTATACAATGTGTTACGCCTGCATCTTCTGTTAGTGTAAATCCATCTATCTCTCGTTTGATGACTCGTATTAGCTCTGATGAAATTGGTACCTTCGGAAACATTCGTATTAAAGCTTATCGGGTGCCCAAGAAGTCAGGACTAGCACTTTTAAAACTTCAAGACGTTTTGAGTAAGGAAGACAGCCTTACTTTGACTGATCCTGCACATTTTCTGGACATAATTTGACTGTGTGGAAGCATCCTGCAACAACCTGGCGCAAGCCCAGAGTGGAGTGGCTACATGGAAGTACAGTAGCCATAATGAAATGAAAACCAAACGATTTGAATTTTGGATTAACAAACAATTTACAGGAAATCACTAAAGATAATCATATTTTTGTTACGTATTGCCAGTTATTTGTTTTTTTTGTTAATTTGTGTGATTAGCTTAGTGTTGTCTAGGGGATTATGTCAACTGTTGCGTTATTTGGTTGTTGACACAAATAGGTTGTAATAGCCTCGTGTCACCGAAATAAACAATGTAAAAAAAAAATAAAAAATAAAAAATTCATTACTTCCTTTTGACAGCACTCTTAGAGCCCCAGGAGTAATGTATATGTCCAAGGCCCCCTCTCTCCCGTTTCTTTGATCCAACATTTGCGAAAATTCGTGACGTCATTGCGACGACATCATGTCTTTTCACAAAAGAGGTGCGTGACGTCATCGCTCACATAAAATGTTTTCTTTTAATAGTTTTCGTGGATTTTTACACCCAGCAGAAAATCCAGCACTCTTGTTAGGCGTACAATTTAGAAAGACAGTAGGGTCGTAAAACTTTCGAAGCTTTGGTGAATATTACCAAACGTGGTAGCGACGTGTCTTTGCACACTAATAGCACGGGATCTAATTTGTCTAGTGACTTCAAATTTTGGAATTAAACTTACGTTGGTAGGGGCACTAATCGTACCAAATGGGAGCCCTGGGATCCTCCTGCTTTCGCAGATCCAGGAGGGCTCGAACATAGGGTGTTACCTGTTGTTCATCATCATCATCATAGGTTTTTTTTGGATCAGCGTACTGGCTCTCCTAATTGGTTTAGGAACTCCATTGAAATTGCAACGTATCTAGGGTCACTTGACTTAATTTCCGTTCATTGGGTTCATCTTTCTACCTCTTACGGTTCAACCACTAGCGGCATTTGAAAATTGGTCGTTAACGTTTTTTCAATAGGACGATCGTGCGAAAATCACCCTGTAAATGACAGGGTGATTTCAAGTCTCATTCACTGCGGTTGTCTACTCCATGTTTGTCAACCTAATCAGCTTCTTTTTATTATAAGAATTCCATGTAAACAACCGTTTCCCCTAGTTTCTTTCAACTGTCGCAGTATTGAAACGGGATATGGGTATGATCAGGAATGACATGAAACGAGGCCGGCCCTCGTTTCATGTCACTCCTGGTATGATTCAACAAGCTCAGGCTCTCGATTTCTCATTAAAAGC
Source organism: Lithobius agilis (assembly GCA_034697105.1). Lineage (NCBI taxonomy): Eukaryota > Metazoa > Arthropoda > Chilopoda > Lithobiomorpha > Lithobiidae > Lithobius > Lithobius agilis. The sequence goes on along the minus strand of JAQIUW010000057.1, from coordinate 492 downwards.
GTCTGGTCGTTTTGAGCTTCTGATGTCACATTGCTTTAGTGCACCTTGCCTATAGTGGCTTCCGGCAGATTCCATGCGAGGTTACGAATGGGAACAAATAGCGTGTCATCACTTAATCGTGGGAATATGACGTGATTGAAAAGTGTAACACTGGAACTCATAAATCTGTTCACATGGCGATAAATGTTAAATGACTGGTAAACACTGCACGTCGAAATGTTGGCTTTCTGCCAGTCAACATTCATGAAATTGGATACAGATTCCGAGTAGCTAGTATAATGATGTTGAAGAAAAACGTCACACTACAGCATTGCGTCCGTTGAGTCCGTCTCCATAGGGTGTGTTGTTCATGACGGAGAATCAACCTACCCTCAGCGTTGATTGTTTGACTCGTTGTAAGCGCTATGGGACATAACATTCCCATAGCGACTGAGCGAACCGAATAGGATTCAACAAAACAAACGTACTGGAAGTACAACTTATGGCGCTCTC
>JAQIUW010000056.1:0-12987 GCA_034697105.1 Lithobius agilis | reverse complement strand
ACTAAGGCCGCGAAAAAAAAATTTTTTGATTCTCTGGCCCGTGCGGGTGAATTTTTTTATTCAGTATTTTGCACACACAAAAAAATATATTTTAGGCCGCAAAAAAAAAAGTTGTTTGCTTCTCGGGCATTTATTCATCTGACAAAACCGACCCGGTGACCAGGCTTTTTGTTTTTATTTTGTAAAGCCAAAGTCCCCTTTTTGGGGACTTTTTTTTTCATACAATGTATTAAGGCCGCGAAAAGTTTATCTTTGCTTCTCGGGCAATTTTTGGTTTTCAAAAAAGTAACCCGGGGACTCGAGTTTTTATTTATTTATTTTTTTTCTGAAACACAAACTTCCCTATTTCCAGAAAATAACGAAGGAAAGGTTAAGATTTGCAAAAATGGTAAATTGAAGAAAAGTGGTCACACGCACCCCATAAAGTCACCCCCTCGGGGCCTGAGAAGCAAACATTTATTTTTTCGCGGCCTTATGTTGAATTTCTTATCATTCCTCCAAGCAAAAATTCGTTTTACTTCATTTGGTTTGGTCTACGGTCAAAAATAAAATTTGAACTAGGTGGTTTTTAGCTTAAAATTCGTAGGGTTGGAACAAATTAGTTAAGAGCACAAAACAATTACATAACTGCCACAAGCAACGAATTAAAATGAAATATGAAGCCGTATTACCTGTAAGTTATACTCAGTTTGTCGGTCATAGTCAAGATGATGATGTGGTGACACTGAAATCAATCCTGTAGCTGAATTCAGTACAAAATTGCCTTGCCCACCATAACGAATAAAATACGATATCTGACTGCCACTAGCCAAATCCTGATCCGTTGCCATAATTTGCACTACACCAGAACCTATATGAAAACGAACGATTCTTTAGAAACAGCACATACCAAATTTTCAAATTCACTAACAAGCTCTGTATTTTTTACCTGGCTTTGCGGCATCTGATATTGTAGCATTATAAAGTGGAAATGTAAAGACTGGAGAAAACTGATTATCATCCTGTTCAACAAAAAAATAAAAAACCTTTAAAGATCAAGCAAAAAAAATACAGTTTCTTTACCATAATAATGTTTTAATGACTCCTTAGCAACTGCGTGCACGCTGACGTGACAGAAACGTATTAGCGCCTATGTAGGCTTCTAAATCTTTTGCTTTTAAACAACCGTTTTCAAGAATCAGTTGTTGAATTTATTTTCTCGTGACATCGTTGTGCGCAAAATGTTTGGAATTGCACGGTTGAAGAGTGACAAGCTTAGCCATTTATCTTTGTTTTTGAGCTGTAAAGACGTCAACCGACTTTTGTTATTTAATAGTATAAAAAACATGCAAACCACATATTTTTAACTGTCGGTTTATTAAACCGATAGCGGCCATGCAAATCGTCTCTTATTGACGTTACTTTTGGGATTTTCAATATTTACTTTTTCAAGACATAGAGTAGGCTAATGTTGTATAAGAGACGATTCTATTAATGAGGCCTATGCGCTCTTATCTGTTTATCACAAATATCACATTTTGTTCTGAAATAATGGTTTGTGAAAAGGCGGCACAGAGTTGCCGGAAAAAATTACTGCTTATATCTTGTGAGGTTAAGGCTTACTCTCGCGCAGGGTTCCAATGCTGAGGAAAACGGGTAGACACACAAAAAACGTAATTGATGGTGAAACTACAACATGCCAAATGACCCAGATTAATTTCCTTTGGCAGGCAAAACGGCCTTTCTTGGTTACAACTTCTAAAGTAACAAACTGGTTTTGACCTTCCAAGTTTGATTTTGGTTGATGAGGTATACAATCAACAAACAAAAATAAACCTGGATGGCCCAAACTAGAATGTTACTTCAGAAGGGACCGTTTATGCAAGTACGTCTTATGTAGTTGCATAACTGCTCAGTCTATTTATTTTACCTGGCAAAACTCTTCATGTTGTGCCCATTTTGGATGTCCATACTTTCGGTTCAGGTAGGCCATTGCATGGGTTCAAGCAAAATATACTCACAATTTAATGTATAAGTAATGAGTATGGGTCATTAACAGATTTTATTAATTACGAAAGTTTTATGGGAAATATAGTAAACAATTCTTTTCAATATCTTCAGTATCCATTTATACACCACGAGTAAAATACGTTTCTCTTTCGTAATATAATGTAGCCGAATAGCTTACTTCCGTCTAAAACGTTGTGAAGAAAAACAAATGTTCTGTTATAGAAAGAGGTTATTAGCCTGTAGTGCTAATGTCACTGAAAATAGATTACATATTTTAATGATTTAATGCGTGAAAAAAAAATAGTTCGTTTTGCTAAGGACGCATGCGTGTTATTTATTTTTGGTTACAAGAATAATTTTACTCTCTTTGTTTCAACTTTATTCATAATATCTTTGCTATTTGTAGTTGTCAGTTTGTGCCAGTGACGTTTTCTTCTTTTTTGCAGGCTTTCTTGCCTTGTAGTTGTTCGTCCTGGCTACTCTGTGGGAAAATATTCCTATTTGCAACATGAAAAGTTAATCAAATATGCATTTTTTTCCCATTACTTTTAACTTCTTATTACGAACTGGGAATTTAAGGTAGAAAATTTCCTATTTTCCTTTGACCGAACTAAAAAGAAACTGCTGGATGTAGTCCGTCTGGACTGCGGGCAGAGTTACGTTTTAAATTTGACAGACGTTTCATGACATCACACTCAGTATAGAAGGGTTTAAAATAAATGTCACAGAAGGGTTTGGGCGAAATACTGGAAGAAGGAACCTGTGAGGAATACTGTGAAGACAGAATGGAAATATTTTCTAAGTTCTTCTGCAATGAGGTGTCATCATTAACAACTCCATTGTCATTTTTCAAGCAGGTAAGGGCTTGACCTTTTCTCTATAGCTAAGTGTCAGCTGCTTGGGAGATGATCGGCAAGAAGACACCAGATCCCGCACATAGTTGGATTTAGTTTGGCTTATATTATGAGTTAATGAATTACAAATGCATTCAAAAATTTGTAAAGTAGTGAAAGTTGAATTTTTTTTAGTATTTGTGCCAAAGGCATTTTTTTGTGGACATGTCGTGTGAACCCCCCTTCGGTAGACTGAGTTTCATTACAGATCAGTGATAAATTATATGTCATGAAGTGTCTGTCGATGAAGTGTCTGTTGATGAAATGCCATGGCAGCCTGCTTCTAATATATCTTTACGAATTAATGCAGCATTGTGTAACCTGCATAAAAAAAATAGAACTATTGCTTCAGGCCTTACTTATTTATGTTAAATACATATTTGCTTCCAGAGCAGTCGATGAAATCCAGGGCTGGGAAATAACAGTTGGTAACCTAAATTATAGAGGTGATAGCACTGATCAGAAACGGAGATTACAAAAGGTATGACTTTTTATTTTATTTTTTTAATTCACGAATTTGATAGGCAATGTTCTTAAGTAAATCTCCATTCTTTTCTAACGTAGTTTCTCGGCATGTTTCGATTTTCTTGACGTTTTAATGTGACTTTATAAGGTTAATTTTGTGTACACTCCTTCAACTGTTGGTAGCATATATCACACTTCTGTTTGTATTTTGTATTATTAATGATGCAATGGAATACTGTACAGAAAAATAACCATAGCTTATTTTCAATTCGTAGATGAATAAATGATCGTTTTATAATTTTATAATAATTGAATAAACACATGTTATAGTTGGCAGTAGATACGTGGCCACAATCTTTCACTGCATACAACCATGAAAATAAGAGGATGCATACGCAAGGATAATTTTTACACTGAAGCCAAACTAAAGTCGCACGTTTTCTTAGTGTGGCATGTCATTTATATTTATTTTAGAATTACAGAGCTTTATTCTCTTGCTTCGTAAGGAATATAGTCCAATACTTAAAAGTGAAGTAAGGCAAGGATCCTTAGACCAGTCCCCTACACTCCCATCCCGTTTCTTAAATGAAACTGATAGCATGAAACAACTAACAGTTTCTTTTTTTCTGTAGGTAAGTTATAATTTTCATTTTACAGTGGCTAAGCCTTTTGTAAGTTTTGGCTTTTTCTAACGTTAAAAACACCACGGTTAAACTGATTCTTATTCAGATTTCTTTGTCTCTCTGTTCAAGAATAGTCACCAAACCGTTGCACAGTGCCGAAAGGTAAAACTGTAAAACAGCTCATTACACTCTGATGCCATCTCGCATCGTTAAAATCCATACATCAATACGTCAAAAATAGGATAGGGTTCAATGCATCTTGCGTTATGCAAAGTCTCTCTGATGTTAAGTACGTTAAGTATCTTATAAGTAACAAATTAAACCGTCCTCGTAAAGACTGAGTTTTAAAAACTGTTTTGTAATAGGTCAATTACGGGGCATCATATCAAATTACATGCCAAGAAAGGAACTTCCGATTTTACTAAACACCTTAGTATTTTTGGCATTTAAGTTCCTTGCTTTCATACTCAACATACTAATCCGTCTTGAAGCTGCACGGTGTTATTCACTTATAGCCATGGACTGCGTATCGGCTTACTTGTCTTGCTGGATTGACGAAGCTTCAGAAGACCTTTAATAGAGTAGCACAGAAATGTGTGTGCTGGTGGTTGAAACTGAAACAACTTGCTTCTTTTTTTGATGAAAATGCTATCATGTCGGTTGGATCGGACTTGCAGGTCTGCAAATATTTCTGAAAATAAGAATCAGATAGACATTACAATAAATCGCAATAGTAGCTAAATATTCTCTGGGAAAACCTGAAAGTTCAGTAGGAGATTGAAGCTGACGATGACCTTATTAGTCTGGTCCATTTCAAAACTCTCTCGCAGGTCAGCATTACTAATTGCAAGCACGTTCAAATGTTGAAACAAATGGGCCTTTCAGACAGTCCTATTAAACGCAACTTCTCCGACATTAGGTTACTAAAGTATGAATATTCAATTGAGCTTTATAGATTCACTCACTTTCAGCCTACACGCACAAAAGAATAACAACAGTCTTTAAATTTCGGGGATACCCTGTTTTGACCCCATTCTGAAAAAGTCTAAAAGGTAAAACTCTAAAAACCCCGACAACTTATATTACACAGTTGAAACGGCAGGCATGTTGAACAAAAAGAGCACATCGGGTCTCTTGAGAGAAAGATAACTTTAGAGCGTTCCAGGAGGAAAATAAAATTGTCTTTAACTTCACCGTTTCAGAGCATTTGTGCAGAGCAGATTCATAACCAAGCCAATCAGAACGTAAATTGAACTTATATCCTTTTAAACTAGGTCTTGTGATTTTCCGTTTACATGGATTGCAAAGATTCTCTAACATTGTTAGTGATACCGAATTTTTAAAAAAAATATTATTGTTTGCTGCCCCTTAAGAGAATTTAGAAATGGCGAAACTTTTGTACTTTTTATTGAATTGCAAAAAAATGTTGTGGAATGGCTTACGTTGCATAACGTTTTTTTAATCAGTACTTACATTGGCCACATAACTAATATTTGTATTTCCGAAAAAAAATCTGCAAATCCTAGGAGAGGCGAATTGTTTTGGATAATTAGCTAAACTTTAACTCCTGAGGGACCAAAAACCGGATTTAGAAATTTTAAAAGGTTTTTTATTCAGCCAAAAGCTTTCGTATTCGCCTCCGCCTAGAGGCATTTTGCATTACCACAATTCCAAAATTTGCTTTAAATTACATCATGCAACAACTTCAAGAAGCTAAGACGTGGAATATATCTTTTCTGCAGTGTCATCCAAGGCATTCCTGTGTTTTCGTGAACGGGATTGGGCATTCAAGTCTTGCACACTTGACTTCCCATATGTTGCAACTTTCTCTCAGTGGCTTGAACCAATACTTGCGTGTCCATAAGACTTTTGGTTTCTTGACATTGAAGGCACCTTGAGTGAACCATGTTTGCACCATGAATGAAAGACACCATGTTTTAAATCAGGTCAAGAAATTTTGTGATACACTCTGAGTAAGGGGTTATTTATCCCCTTTACAACTAACAGCCTGCACACGTTAGTGCTGCAGGCTGTTTCCTTTTGGGTACACTTAGGAAGGAAACTAATTTTACTAGAAGTACCACTACAGTATAGTCTAGAAGATAATTACGATGAAAGATTGTTAGGTCAGCAAATTTTGATGTCTCAGTGAGTTGAACGCTATATCAAATGACAGGTTGCATTCCAAAAGTACTATTACCTCATCAGCATCTGATTTTTATGAAGAGGTAACTAGCAGCAACCGTCTTATTTAATTGGTTTGGCATATGCCACAATCAACATAGAATCACATTTTACCATTAACTGGATGGAAGACAGTATAAGTGGATCGGATAAAAATTTCACCCTTTAAACCTATGGTATCTTTTTTCTTTAGTAGATTTTTCCATCCTAATGAAAGCTTTCTTAAAGGTTTTCATATTTCGTACAAGCAATCTGCAGCATTCGCGCCCTTTTCAACCAGGAATCAAAGATTTAGTTCGACTGAATGAGCTGCAAAAGCATAATACTGTATTATAAAAGATTGGCAACGACGAAAAATTTGTGTTCAAACAGTAATTATGTTGGTTATTTAATGTTTTCAGATGATCGTTCACCCTAACTTTGACTTAGAGAACCGGCGGTATGATGTTGCACTTGGAAAGGTAGTTGAAAAATTGGAGTGGAATATTAAAGTCAGTCCTATTAAATTGGCAGAAGTTGAGGTCCCAGAAGGTACAGCATGCATCGCATCTGGATTTGGTGGTAAGTATTAAGTGTTGTCGTAGGACATCCGCATGTTTGTACGTCAATTGTGTATAATAAGTATTTGCATACCGGCACATAAAGGAAGAAAAGACATACTGAGAAAAATCTTTCAATTATTAGACAGTGAGTTAGCGTGATCTAAAAGTAAAATCTTGAATTATTATTGGGAAATGTTTTGATAATACTAATATAATAATGCACGAGTGCCAGGAGTTCTCATTCTCACTTACTGGGAAATATTCCCTCATTTTAGAACTAAAACATGCTAAAACGGATATTCGACTGTCGCGAAAATTAGGTTTTAAAAACAAAATCGAAAATGATGTGAAAATCAAAACTAATATTTTCTCCTAAATATGACCCACCATTGTTATTTTAAAACGTTAAATGGATGATGACTCCTTCAGAAAGTCTTGCTTTAGGTCAGCTTAAAACTTAATTGTTTCTTGGTTAACCAAGAACTCATTGCCACAAATTAAAATTTAGACATCCTGAACCTGCCATCCAGTATTATTGATTTGGAGAAGGCTTACAATATAACATGGCGTTGTAGAATACTGCGGAACCTTCATTAGTATAGACTCACTGGTCCTAAACAATACTCTTCCACACCATTCAGGGTGCTTATTGGGCTTCCTTGTTGGACTTGCATGTCCAGGTGAATGGTTTCCCACAAAGAGGCGTCTAATATAACTCGTTTGTCGTAGTAGTTATTACATTGCCAACAGGATCTGACTCCAAAGCTCCTTGTTTGTAGACGATTTTCCAATATCTACTTTAATATGTAACAATCCGAGCGACTGATCCAGTTACATGGACCTGATCCATGTACCTGCAAAGGTTGGTCCAAATTATTATTATGCTCAGTGAAGGCAGGAGTGAGTGCTCATAGTTGACACACAAAAAAATTAAAGAAAAGTAAATATAATAAAATTAAATTTAAATTAAAATTAATCAGCCATTATCATAATGCAAAAGTTCATGGCGAAACTTCCATTGATTGAAGGAAGACGAAGAGATAAGAGAAGAAAGAAGTGTACGCCAGTATAGAACAACCTTATTGAATTTCGTACAGTCAAAGAAGAATTTACGAATTATTAGTTTGTAGCAAAACAACAACGCGTTTTACGAATGTTTGAAGTATTGAATAATGTATTATACTGAATGTTATATTTCCGTCAAGAGTCTAAATGTTTCGATTAAATTATTCGAAAAAGTAGATAAATCAAGCATATGAAAATGAGTCTGGTAAGGAAAATTGGGTAACTCTGCGCACCACTTAGTAATGTACGGGTTTTCAAGAATATCCTGCGTTTTTTATGATAAGGTCTCCATCTCCAAGCTTGAATACAATATTCAAGATTGGACCGAACAAAAACTTCATAGAGTAAGCTAAGAGATGACAAGCTAAAATATGACAATATCTGAAAATGGAATAAGTAGTAGAGATAACTTTTTTTTTTAGCAGTAGTAGTTTGCAAATGAAATTTTAGTTTGTTGTCAATAATTATACCAAGAGGTTTCAGACTCCTGTGGAGAAATCATTTGATTGTTTAAAAAAAATAGGAAAATTTTGATTGCTAGAGAGCAATTGAAACACGGCACTTTTACAGACAATTAAATCAAGATTATTTTCAGTAGCCCACTGAGCCATTGAATGAAAATCAGATTGAAGAAGATGATCACAAGCTGATTTAATTATACGGTAAATTCATCAGCAAATAACATACCAAAACAGTATTGCAGGCAAAACGGAAGATATTAGTAAAAATATTAAATAATGTTTGCCGTAGAGCTGAACCCTGGGAAACTCCTGATGAGGAGGAAACTCAGTCAGTACAGGATCCACGAAGTAACACTCTGAATCTGCACAATTTGCAAGACAAGCAGAAAATTAAATTTTTATAATGTATGTAGTGAGATAGAAAGTCTACAGCATCAAAGGCTTTCTTAAAATAAAGATTAATAACATTACAGGAATCAAAATTGTCAGTCGCACTTGACCAGTAATTAAAACACATTCTATTAATAGCTATTAAAAAGTTGGTTAAAGGAATCGGAAATTAAAGCCATCAGCAAAATAAACGAAGAAAATAGCTAACAATCTGTATACCTATTTTGCTATCTTTTCGTTTATGGCTTTAATTTCCTGTCTCCAAACCTGATTTATACTGATTTGATGTATAAACAAGAGTTACCTTTAACAAAACCGTGTTGACAGTGTGAATAAAATTAGCATATTTTAGTACATAGTAAGAAAACTAGACAGTGAAGGGGCATAATTCTTTAGTAAAGATATTGATTTTTGACAGGTCCAAAACTAGTAGCTGCTTTAAGATTGCATGGGCTTCTGAAAACATCGCTTTCAGTGTAAAAAAAATAATACAAAATACTCTTCATTAGTCGGGTTTAGGTACACAGCAACAAATTCATTTGGTAGGAGAATAGGCAGACGGAAAAAATGTTGAAAGCTCTTTGGTAATTTGGGTGTCATGAGTAATGTTTTTACTCTGAACTTTTTTTTAGACAATTTAATGAACGAGTTCAATTTTTTGGAGATAATATAGGCAAAAAGACTTTTAGGGGAAGAACGACATCCAGACATACAATTTTTTTCATAATCTGACTTTTTAGAACGAATGATATTGGTCAAGAGATGGCTGGTTGTACTAATTGTAGATCGCATATTGTAAGCTTGAAATATTTCTGTCGGAAGAAAACTTCTTGAATCCCAAGAACGTTGCTTTGATATACATGTATACTTTTTATATCCCTAGATATACATGGTGCATTAATACGGGAAAGAATAAAGGGTTGAGAATGTGGTATAAAATTGTGACAAATTGTCTGTAAAAAAAATATTTAGAACCTAAAGTGAATGGTTAATTGGTTTTGGAATTCTGACTCCCAATCAATGGACTGAATGAGACAATTAATAGGAGTAAAATCGGCTTTGTGAAAAATGAATCTTGTACTTTTGTTAAATTTACGCTTTGTTGGGAGGGAGGTCTAATATAATACACAAAGTAACGTGATTACTTTTGCTAATACCAGACAAAAAGTTTAGAGAACGAACAAGTAGTTCATCGTGTAGAAGAACAAGGTCTAGTAAACTAGGTGTTTGCTCAAAGTGGCATCTAGTATGTTGAGCAGCAATTTGAGAAAGTTGATTATCATTATCATCAGAAAGAAAGAAATGAGCTGCCAATGTTGCAGAGTGAAAATCAAATTGAACTCCAAATTTATTTTTCAACTCCAAAGTTGAAGTCACCAAGAATAATTATATGAATTCATTACTGCGAATGCTAATTTTATTAAAATAGTAGATGAAATCATTTTTGATTCATAATGTCATTTCCAGGAGTGCGACACATACAAACAATTTGAAGAGGTACATTGTTAGGAGAATGAATAATACTAATTATAGCGTCCCAAAGTCTCCTATCATTGTATTTTAGTCAGGAATGTCATTCCACGGCTTCAAAGCTGTTTGAACTAAAGTTAATTACCGTTTTCAGTAAGTTTTTTTTTTTAATTTTTCCTCCCATTACTGAAATTCGGATCGCACCATCATGGGTGGTAAACCCGAATTTTGTACCACTAAAGAGACCTCGTAATTGTTTTTCTGTTTATTGAGCAATAATGCTGCAACCAATTGCTACCTGGCAATACCGGCTATGGCAATATTTTAAATGTATGTTTAACAAATTTTTAATATTTGACAAGTTACGGCAAACAGCAGCCTACAAGTAGCTCTCGTAGAGCAGCGTACTTGCAGATGATAACAATCAACTAAATAAACAAATAATAATATAACTAATTACAGTCTATTTACCAATTGTAGTCTAATTGATAATTTCAGCCTAATGGCAGACGCTAAAGAATTAACTGAAAGCTTAATTTTCACTTTCATTTCAGTTGGGAGCGACTGGAAGCTGAAGCACGTTACACTTTACATTACATCGATGAGTTTATGCCACGATAGTTCAGGAAATAGACGAGAAATAATTTGTGCATTCGATCCCAGCAATTCTAACAAAGGCCCATGTAACGTACGAAAGTTTTCAATATTCTGTAGTTTAAAGTGACAATATGTATAATGAAAGTAAAGCCGTGCATTTAGCTCGACAGAATATCTAGTAATGTACATTGTGATGTGTTATTTCATATACCGTGCCTTCTCTCACGAACCCAACAGCTGAGTACCACTTACATTAATATTTGTTAAGGAGATGTCTACATTGAAATGAAAACTGAACCACTGTAGTGCTGCAGACTAAAGCAACTAAAGTGCAATATTTAATTTTATACAGACGACTGCAGAAATGATTGCTTTAAATTAAACGGTACAGTTCATTATTTTTTCATATCTGGATGTGACAAAATGTCCATATATGACTCTAGAACACGGTAGTGCATAATTGTTTACAGGGATGAATAGGGCAAAGAAGCAGAAGCTGTAAACTGCTGTAAAATTTATTAAAAAATCATTAAAATCTTATTATTGATACAGCAGGGACTTGAAGTAGATTGTTAGCCTGATGCTCTTTTTCTTGTGGATGTAGGCTTATTTGATAAACTATCACACACTGGCACGTCTAAACGTTTTAAGTAAGGAACAACGTGGGCAATAAACTTATAATTGTTCCCAATGTCAGAAGTCGCACACATAAGCATCCCAAACCAGCGCATTTCCTACGAACTCACAAACGGGCATTAGGCCTCAATAGCAAAAACTGAAATTGAGGCCTCAACAAAACGATGCCCGTTCCCTTCATAACGTCAGTCAGTTTTACAGTCGTATCTTAACAGTGAAGACCGGTCAGTAACTAGTTAACAAAAATTAGATTGTGTGATCAAAAGAGGCATTCTAAATAAAATTCTTCGGGCATTCTAAAATAGGAAGGCATGTCTGATATTGGAGTGGCTGAAGAGAAATGATATTTAAGAAACAGTTGGTTCTCATGTTTGACTGAAGTAGGTGGTAATGTCTTCCAAAGAAAAAACGTTGGGTTGGCATAGTTGCGGTATAACGCGGGTAGAAATCAAATTTAGCAGTGATTAAAAACAGTGGTAAGAAAATTTAGCTCGATACTAAAAGCAGTTGTCAACGTGTCCTAAAAACAGCTTTTGTGGACCTGACAGTTAAACCAAAGAAATACATGATGATATACTAATGATATTTAAATCGTACTTCATTAGGAATAAAAATTAAATGATAGAAAGAACCTTTAGAAGGACAAGTTTTGTTGACACGATAATAAAAATCTTTACAAGCCAAAATTAAGAAAACGTGCAAGAAAGTGTTGGTTTGCAATCAATGCAACTTGAAGTTTTATTATACAGAAATATATAATAGCTTATTTAACCCCTGATTATATACTGTCAAAGACATAAAAATAGATTATTCACAGTTAGTGCGTTAAAAAATTTTATTTTGATAAAGACATGAAAATTAGTAGGCCTACCTTAACTGAATTATCGATATCTTACAGTTATGGTTAAAATACTGTATAAATTATCACTTTATACGTAATTTGCGCAATTGTTATGTACTACGGGAATTATAAATAACTTATTAAACACTTGTATTATAAAGTTTTAATGAAGCAATATAAACAACCACAATACGAAAAAATTACTATAAAATTTACTGATGAAAATGAAATTTAGTAAACTTTTAGGAATTGTTGTTGACAAAAACTGAACCTCTCCCCACACAAAAAATTGCCTTAACCTAAGAGTTCATGAGCAGTAAAAATCGTGTTTACATACTTCCGTGTCTTCTGCCTTGAGACTTGTTAAACACCAAATTTAGTGGAAATTGGAATATTAGGTCGGATATTTTGGTAAGTGCAGATATAATTGGGGTGGGACGCAACATGCTATTGAATCAATACGATGTGCTGCACTTCAGGGAGAAATTAAAAGATTTGAAAAAGCAAATTGGAAGATTTATGAAAGCTGTGAACATTGGCTTTGTGTGGACTAATGACTATTGGATTGTTGTGCGGCATGACCAAACGTGGAGCATGTGAACAAAACTCAAGACGACAGAATGTGAAAAAAGAAAAGATAAGTTGTGGACAAATACGAGTAAATGTTAGAATAGAATAGATGGAGACGGCACATTAAAGCGCCCACCCAAACCCAAGGCCCCCGCCCCCAAAAAAAAATTAAAGTGGATTGTATGAAAACTTATCAAATTGATTTTTAAATGCAGTTAGAGTAGGAGCACAAGCAATAGAGTATGGGAGATGGTTCCAGGG
>JAQIUW010000055.1:0-12990 GCA_034697105.1 Lithobius agilis | reverse complement strand
GCCTGAAGACCAGGGCGTTTTCGTGGCCAAAGATGCCAAAACAACGTCCCTTTATGGGCCAAGCAACTGTTTTCACTTTGTCTCCGGCCACGTCCACGGTCAACAACCCAAGCCGCCTGTTTCCATTGCTGCCGCCAAGCCTAACATCTGCCTATCTTCACGGTTATTAACAATTCATCCAATCACTCCACTGCATCAACAGCTATCCATCCCCGCCACGGTCAGCATCACATCCTGCCGATAAATGACCACAGCCTACAAAACTGCAGCCACACGAACTCAATCGGGCTTGAAGATCTCGTTGGATATCTAGTGTTGGCAACAGCTTTTCATGAGAACGCAGAAAGTAGTGGAAGCTTTTCATGAGAAAGAGGAAATAACTCCGAAAGTAGTGGAGTTAGAGACGTGGTGTGAATTGCAAACACATAGAGGTTGGAGGAATGACTTCACAAAACAAATAGAACATTGGTTCAAATATCAAAATGATATGATGAAAAAGACTTGAGTCTTGGAGCCCCATTGGCAAACTTCGCACACCGAATTGCGGATTCTATAACAGAATTAATAGGCGGACCTTCTGAAGGATTCATTAGCGGCCTATTCACAATTTCCCCTGAAGTAAACATTTCCTAGTGGTACTGTAGGTTTTCCAACCTCGGGGTGGATGGCGGTGAAGTGTTCCAATGGGGCTGCGAGACCTAGCTCATTTTCGCCATATGATTTCGATATTTGAACCAATTTCTGTTGTTTGTTTTGTTGAAGTCATTCCTTTCTCCTCTACCCTATTTGCAATTCACACCACGTCTGTAACTCCACTACTTTCAGAATTATTTTTCTAGTTGACCTTGAAGTGGATGGTGAAGGTCACTGTTTCACCACTGGATTGCCCAGGACGTCTGAACACATTACGTGACTATAACGGATGCATTTGCAATGCTGAGCGAGATATGTCCCGTTAATGTTTGAGTTGAAACACACTGTATGTGTCATACTAGAGCTACGCTACCATAGACATGAGGTAAGAGCAATGCTAAGCTAAATAGACAGCTGCTCGCTCAAGGTCAAGACCTTTTAAGTCCAGAAGCACAATTGGACGTTTTTCTCGAGACAAACATCTGAGTTCTATTGGTTCAAAAGGTTCTCACCCTGCTCGTTGCTAGGTGTGCTTATCAACGGAGATCTAGATGAAGCTGTGGGCAGGGATGGATTTAGTTGCCGTGCTTCAGGCATCAATTTTTGTTGCGGTACTTATTTAAAATCTGACTAGATATATTCATCAAATGTTCCAACTTCCTTGTTTTGACACACTTGGTCGACATGACGTTCCAGGTGATTCCATCACTTCGCTTTACCAACAGCCAACGGCTACCAACCATTTTTTTTAACCCTCACAGTTATCCATTTTTCACCGCGGCCAAAATTGTAGACAAAAAGGTCGTCTCCCACCTGGAATGAGTGCAAAGATTGCGTGATAACTGTGGAATCTGGTTTCACCAAGTCCAACACAGTGCAAATGTTCCGGCCAAACATCAGTTGCTCTGGTCTCCTCTTGGTGGTGTTGCTTGGGGTTGTGTGACTGTCGACAAGAAGCATTTAATGTGTTTGTCCAGGTCCCTACTTTGCAATCTTTTTCTGTGCTTGTCTAAAGATTGCACATAGCGTTCTGCCTGTCCATTCGATGACGGATGAAAGGGTGGTGTGAGAGTGTGATAGATCCCATTACTCCACAAAAACTTTTCAAATTCTTCGCTCATAATACTAGGTCACACACAGACTTTTTAGGTAGACCAAAAGTATAAAATAGTCTAAGCAACACTTTTATTGTAGTTGAGATCCTCAGCCAGTTAACTTAACTAGCCTACATTAAACTAAACTAAGACATAATAACCCAAACAAAATACACTACACAAAAAACTTCGAAGGTTGGCAGTCACTGGAGGCATCCAACTATTCTAGATGCATTTAAATGACGGCGTGTCATTGGCACATTTCTGAAAAGTTACCCGAAGCATGTGTTGTCCATTTCAAACGCATGAGTTACAACATCAGCCTTTCTTCCTGACAACATTCGCCGGTTATTGACACTGCAGGCATCACTAAAAGGCACTGAAGTTTTAGCCACTCAGCTATCCTGATCAACCATGACGAGCAGTGACGATTGTCTCTAAAACCATTATGTCGATGTCTCCTTGGTTCCACCTAGGTTGAAAAAAGTCTTGGAAAATGTTTCACTTTGCTATTCAAGGGCCTATAAAACAGCAAAGACTCCATCTGGGGAAGCTGGGAGAGGGGAGATGGAGGCTCCTGCTATTTCCTCGGACGATACTAGTTTTACAAAGTTACACCAAGGATTGAACTGGCTACCTCCTTAATACAAAGCAGACACAATATCACTTCCGTCACGGATCGTTCATATATAAAATAATGATGGCTGGGGAAAAAGCTTAGTTCAAGACATGCTACCTAGCTACCAGGGGTTTCCTTGGAAAACCGGCACGCAGCCATGCCAGTTAACCAAATGGTCAAGGCATCAGACTGCAGGTCAGAGAATGGTCGATCGGAGGTAAGATCCTCACCACGGATTTACACCCACATGTACTCTAACAAAAATTTTTAAATGTTTTTTTTTTCTTAACTGTGTTACTTACCCTACTCTGAACAGTTTCCACAGCCACGTTTCAGGAAAGTAATTTCTTATTTCAACTTTAGATTTGGAAAACAATTTCTTCTTTTTGTGGTGAGGAACTTTATTGTGCAAAGACTGAGTTACCAGTTCATCATGGTGCACAAGTGACACAGCAAGAGGGAATCCCACTCGATAGCTCGTTAGGCGATCTTAAAAAAAATTATGAATGAACAGACAAAGTGAGTAATGTTGGATGTACGAAACTTATCATCAAAATATTTTCAGTGCACTTCCCCTTCCCCTTCTCAGAAGCACCTAATTGGACACAAGTGCGTTAGCATGGCTACTGGCAAACTACCTTCTACCATTGATGTCTGTACGTAACATGCAGATCAATAGATTATATCTCTCTTTCTTTTATTTACTCTTTTGAATACAATAGTACTTCAAGTATGTCACTCTCATTTTGATTCATTACCTCCATTACAATTTAACGGCCTACAAAGCATAACGATACTTTTAAAACTCAGAGGCCTGGAATTCAAACAAAAAAAACTACATAAGTCATGCTGACTACTCGTACAGGAATTGCAATCTTCTTTGATAACAGTGTGTTACAAGTCCAATCGTTGAGGGGGTCTAACAACTCGTCCTGACCGAGTTACAACTGGTCCAGGGGCTGTTTGCACTGGACACGGGGCAGCCTGTGCTGGACCTCTTTCCTCGGATGTGTTAGCCACCGCTTCCAACTCTGCAGGAATTGTTGCACAGGTCTTCTGCAGCTGTGATGAATTACGGCGGAACGTTGAGCCTGTTGAAGTCCGAATTGTGTATGACCTCGGTGCTGCTGATGGATTGATCACAGTGGCGGCCTGCCAATTGCGTGGAGCCACTCGTACACAAATCTTGTCTCCAGGTGAAAACGGTGCCTTCTGTCTAGTGTGACGGTCTGCATAATGCTTTTGCAACGCTCTGGCACTCTGCAGTTTAGTAGCCGTTTGTTTGACCACTGCGGGATATCGCTGGTTGAGGTGCAACGGCAGTAGTGTTCTTGTTTTGCGACTAAATAATCGCTGCGCTGGCGACCCCAAATCTGCACGATTTGCATTACGCCAGTTGAGTAGGGCTAACATCTCATCGGTCTGATCCATCCTGCATTTCTTAATAATAGATTTAGCAGTTTGAACGTATCTTTCAGCCAGTCCATTCGATCTTGGATAATGTGGACTTGAAGTCTGGTGTGTAAAGTCCCATGTCTGTTGAAACTCTTTAAACTGACGAGATGAATATTGAGGACCATTATCTGTTTCCAGGACCTCCGGAATTCCATGTACTGCAAACCAGCGCTTGAGTGCTCCAATTATGGTAACTGAAGTTGTGCTTGACAGCGCTACGTAGTCAAAGAAACCAGAGTAGCTGTCTACAATAAGAAGATAAGTGGTACCTGCACACTCGAATAGGTCTGACGCTACCCGTTGCCAAGGCAGTGTCGGTGTTGGCTTCATAATCAAGGGCTCGGCAGGGGTTTGTCGTTGTGTCCGTTGACAGACTGCACAGGATCGGACGAACTCTTCAATGTCCTCTTTCATCCCATGCCAGAATACCGTTTCACGACCTCGTTGTAGTGACAATGTAATTCCCATGTGACCCAGGTGAATCATGCGTAAGTATGCACCAGTCAATGATTTGGGAACTACCAGTTTTTCATTCTTAAATACAAGATCCTCATAACTGGCAAGCTCTTCTCTGAAGGTCCAGTACTTCCTGAGGATTGCAGGAACATCACTGATTTGCTCCGGCCAGCCTTGCAAGATTATGGCTGTAAGCTGTCTTAGCTCGTCATCGTTCCGTGTAGCCTCTTGGACTTCTTTGGTTTTGATCCCCGGCAGTGGAACTTCAATGGGTACTTCGAAATTGTCGATTTCATCAATAGTCAGTTCCGATATACAATCTCGACTCAGGGCATCTGCAATTGGAATGTCGGTGCCCTTCTTGTACACTATTTCAGGAGTATACTGAAGAATGTCAAAAAATATGCGTTGGAGTCTAGGAGGTGCACTCGCCAATGGTTTTCGTGCTATGGCTTCCAACGGCTTGTGGTCTGTTTCAATTAACAGTTTCTTTCCGTACACGTAATTATGAAACTTGAAACAGCCAAATCGAATCGCAAAAGCCTCTTTTTCGATTTGAGGGTAACGCTGTTGTGTAGGGTTTAATGCTTTCGTAGCATAGCCGATGGGGCGTCCCTTCTGGAGCAATACTGCACCCACTGCATACGAACTAGCATCCACTGACAGTGTGACTGGGGAGTTGACGTCATAGTAAGCTAATTCTGGAGTTTTCTTCAAGTGTTCTTTCAACGCTCCAATTGCCTTGTCTTGGTCTTCCGACCACTCCCAATGAACATCTTTGAGTATTAATCTTCGTAACGGCTCTGTTACCTCTGATAAGTTAGGTATGAATTTGGCCACATAGTTGACCATGCCTAGGAACCGCTGCAACTCAGTCACATTAGTTGGCGTCTTCAATTTCGTAATTGCGTCCACTTTATCTTTGTCGATTTCTACTCCAGTTTGAGTGAAGACGTGACCCAAGAACTTGATTGAAGTCCGCTCGAATTGGCACTTTTCCCGGTTGAGCTTGACTCCAGCTCTTTTCAGGCAAGCTACCACTTTGCTTGTCAATTCACGAAGGGCTTCTAGTGTCTGCGCATACAGCAGAATGTCATCAATTGAACATTCAGTGTTTTCGATTCCATCTAGAATTTGCTGCATGACCTGTTGGAAAATTTCAGGAGCGGATGCCAGTCCAAACGGTATACGGAGAAACGAATATCTTCCCCACGGAGTATTCATCGTCAGGTATCGCGCTGTCCTCTTTGTCACTTTCAGCTGCCAAAAACCCTTTCTTGCATCCAGCAATGTGAAGTATTTAGCTGACCCAACTCGTGCTGCAATATCCTCTACAGTCTGGAGAGGATAGTGTCTACGCTTTACTACTTTATTTAGTTCAGTTGGGTCCAAACAAAGTCTAACTTTGCCATCTTTTTTCACCACCACTAATGGGCTCACTACCGGTGTTGGTTTTGCAACAGGTTCAATTATCCCCATGGCAACCATACTGTCCAGTTCGGCTTTCACTTCTGCCCGAATTGCGTATGGAATGTTACGTGGTGGAAAAACCTTGAATGGCGCATGCTGTTCTAACTCGATGTCGTATTCAAAGTCACGTATGCAGCCAATGCCTTGATACATTTCTGAGGGTACTTGCATGCTGGCTTCTACTGTGTCAACACGGCGCACTAGCTGTAGCCTCTCACAGGTTTTTCTACCCAAAATAGGTGTTACTCGATCCTTCACAACAATAAAGCATATTTTTGCCATCTTTTTTGCTACCATGCAATTCATAATTACCTCCCCTTCCACCGGGGTCAGTTCTCCATTAAACGAACGGATTCGTTTCACTTGGGATGGATGGATTTTCACTGCGCAGGTTTTTAACACTTTAAATGGGAGTACGTTGCATTGCGCACCGGTGTCCAGTTTGCATTTGACTGTTGTTCCTCCCTGGAACTTGACATCCGTAAACCAGTCCTCATTTTGCACTTTCCCATCATCCTGCGTGTCATCAATGACTTCAGCAACGTATACTGTGTCACAAGTATACTCATCCTCATCATCATCAGAACTGTTTTGCACTTCATGAACATGTTTGTCTCTTTGTTTGTCATTCTTGCACATTTTCGCATAATGTCCTTTTCTTTGGCACTTTAGACAAGTTTTATTAAATGCTGGGCATTCTTTGAAAGCATGGGTAATTCCACAACGCCAACAGGTGGACTTCGTCTCTGAATTAGGTTCAAACGATTTTTTGCCTGTAGGCCTACTATTTTTGACATGTTTTCCGTGCCCTTTATTTGGCTTTGATTTTTGATGTCCAATAGCTAGCACTTCCTTTTCAGTATTAAATTTGTTTGGCGTTTGCATGACTTTCAACTGTTTGGTCGCTTGTTCACTAGCCCTGCATATTTGTATTGCCTTATCTAACGTAAGTTGGCTTTCCCCCAGCAGTTTCTCCCTCACTTTATCGGAGAATACACCATGCACTATTTTATCTCGTAATAAACTGTCCCGAAGATCGCCAAACCCACAGTCCTTTATTTTAGTACGGACCGTAGTTAAAAACTCGTCAAATGTCTCCGATTCATTTTGTTTCATACTGAAGAACACGTACCTCACGTAGGATTCATTCGGCGTTGGCGCAAAATGCTCTTCAAATCTTTGCAAAATCTTCGTCATATCGGTTGCATCCTCAGTAGGCATGTTAAACGTATTGAAGATTATCGCTGCCTCAAGTCCGATTGCAGACATCAAAGTTGCGGCACGTACAGCACTGGGTTTATTGTCCAATTGCACGGCTACGGCGTACCATTCAAATTGTTGGCGCCAAAGCCGCCATGTTGCCACCATGTTGTCCGTCGTGACTTGCAATGCTTTTGGCGGACGCAAACCGGCCACGCCTGTTGTCGCAGCTCCTTCCATTGAGGATAATTACTGTTCAAACGATTCTTGCACACATGAAGCAATTAGTGGTGGAGTCCGTAACTAGATCCAACCTTCTGACACCATGTAATATTACGTAGTAATAAGGGACAGACAGAAGTGCGTTAGCATGGTTAATGGCGAACTACCAACAACCTTGTGGTCTTTATTGGAACTAGGTTCTACCATGGATGTCTATACGTAACATGCAGATCAATACGTGACACTTATTTTTATTTTATTTACTATTTTACGTCTTACTATATTGAGCATTAACATTTTATATTTTTGTGGATCCATTTCTTGTATTAACGCCAATTTTGTCGTTAACTTCCGTATACTGTTTGCGTTAATATTTTACGGTCGAATAATAAATTAAATATATATTAATATAAATATTTATTTTCTCTACAATTTTGTACTAACGCCGATAATTTCTTTGTTTACCATCAAGCTGCCACTTCTAACTTAAAATACCGCCACTAGTGTTTCATCATTAGTCGTACAACTCACTTTCTATTCCTATTGTGTCTGCTTATTCGGTGCATTCTTCTAAAACCTTCTTTGACAAACTTTGTCAGTGCTCTGTTATACTATTCTATTCGCCAAAATGTGTTTGTGTCGACAATTTTCATACAATGTTTTTGCAATAGACCAGAATCACTTTTGCATTATGAAGAGCAAGGCAACTTAATGTCGCCTTTACAGTAAAATGACAAGTGAAAAAGTTACTGAATATTTCCGACGTGTATTTCACCATCAAGGTACAGAGCAACACAATCGGATATAAAGGTCGACTGCCCCCAAAACACTTGATAGTCTAAGTAGTCTAAGTGGTTTCGGTGGGGGTTGAGGCCCATAAACGACTTTCGAAACTTTAGCATCTGGGACAAAAAATGCATTAAAAAAATGTGTTCGTCCAAAAATTACTTTGCAGGGTATGATAGCTCACAAACTATGGACAACTCAAGTATACTTGAACTGCACATTTCGGTGCCAACAACGCGCTCACCCACATTTTGTTTTTAGTTTGGAAGAAGTTAAGTTATCCAAACTTCGTAGCCTACCTGAAATCGCTTTCAAATTTAGGTTTTAAGTACAGAATTGAATAGGTGTGCAGTTTCCAAGTAAGGAATAAAATGTATTTAATTTCCTTATCGTTTTTAAGACAAAGTACTATTAAGTAATGCTGGCCGGTTCTAGAGGTGCTTAACAGACTTGACTAAGTTGATAACGCAGAAATGGCAAGTGTCTCCAATTTCTCTGTTATGCTATTGGTTATTTACTTTTCGGGATTGTTTGTCTCAGACCTTCCAACGCTCGAGTAGACGCTGTCCAAGGATCGCGTTTGAGCCAAAAGTACAGAATTACATCGGCGATGTAGCCTACCTGGTGACTTTATTGGGGTGTCATCAAACAGTACACATCAAATCGACGTTTGATCTTTCATCCTATCTATAAACCGACGTGATGAATTCGAGATGTGACTTGATTCCTTGCCCTGGTGAAGGCAGACAATTCTAGTGTCTTGACCATAGTATTAAGCATAAAAGCCAATATTTTTAGCGTCATTGGGTTTTTATACTAAATAATATTGTGTAAATAAGCATCAAGCAATAACTAATTTGGCCATAGAAGGCAAGTATCTCAAATTAGACTGAGAACTGTTGGTTTGATATTATGGCAAGTCCACCCTTTTGTGTTGTTTCTAACATTTCTGATCATATTCCGCAATGACCACGAAACCCCTTTAAAAACATTTACGACATTAATTAGCTCACGTTCAGGACTGTTTACTTTTTGGGTGATTATTTCAACCCACGACTCCCCTAGCGTAACCACATTCTTCCAGTTTTGTAAATTACGTTATGGATGGTCAACTGTGATATCCCTGCTCTCTGCAAATGTTCAATTCTTGGAGGCCATTCCTGTCTGCGTGTTGTACTTCCCTGACGTTCCTAATTTACATATATTATATCCATGTATAAATTAGCATACGTTTTAAATAGGGGAGCATACAAAGTTTTTACCGTTTTACCCAAAATTTGTAATTAGAGAAAACTAGCAGAAATCGGACTCATTGTTTAGAAATTAAAACGGAAGTAGCCTGCTGATGACAGAATGTTGGGACACTCCAAAGCATACTTACCTAGTACTACGACAGTCTTGTATTTTTTAAGGATCTTTTATATGCCGTAGCCAACATGAGCATGACCATCTGCGGAGGAACGTATTGTTAATGTTGTACGCGCCAAGCCACATTAACATCCATGTCATAAATAATTTTTCGTTCGTAGTAGGCCCAAACCAAAACCTTTGAAAGAAAATCGTTTTGCAAGCTTCATGTGTCGGGTGGCTTGGGGGTGAATTAGGGAAAAAGATTCGCTCTCAGCTCCGTTATATTCAGGAATTGATTTCAGGGAAATTCGGTGACGTTTTTTTTTATATAGGCCACGCCATTATTTTATAGGGGTAAGGGATATTGGAATAATAATTAAACTGTATCTGATTTAATTCTCTGTAGAACCTAAAACTGACACAGGAAATTGGAAATTACGTCCCCTTTATGGGGACGTTGAATTTAATTTTTTTTTTACAATTAGTTTAAAAGGGGTTTAAAGTCTAAGTTTGGTTGCTCTTTCTTGCTATAAGAAATGACCAAGGCTTCTAAAAGGACCACTGTTGTGCTATTAAAAGAGTTTAAATTAGATAAGCGATCTCTTGAGTTTATAACTTACCGTTCATCAGGTTAAGAATCTTGTTAGCAGCTATGTAAACGGTGGCGATGCAAAAAATTTGCAAAACGAGGAAATAAAGCGGCATGCGAGGGTTTTGTCTCAATTTTGTTGCGTCTTCATTCGTTGTACGTGTCATGTTGGCACAAACATCTAATCGACAAGACATTAAAATTAGAATACAAAAACATGTTCAGACAGGTCTTTTTCAGCTATGTTATTGCGACTCTTAGCATTCAGCCGCTCAGACATTACCTTAGCCTTCAGCTTACGACTTTGTTCCGAAGATAATTTTAACTACGGTAGTACAAAATAAATTGGAATTATTTCGTGCTTATACTATCAAAAATATACAATATACTCTATATTTATTCGTTAATTGTCAATAGTTTTCTTATGGCTATGCATGATGCAAACGCTGTAGGGCAGACGAGATAAAATCATCTTAACCATTTATTCATTTAAATTTGCCCTCAAAATATTCCAGCTTTTAAGCCCTGTATGGTGTAATTAAGGTGCATCTAACACATTTTAATTCACGATGTAAGAAATACATATTTTATACTTTTAGATCAGTTCTGCAAAGCAAAGTACTAAAGAATTCGATCAACAACTTGACACCCAATTATTGAAGAACATAGGCTACATGCTTTTCGAAACTTAAGGATGCCGCAGCCAGTACTTGTTAGCCCAGAAGTAGTGGTTTCACAAGTATTGAATTCGAATACCGGACTCAATTGATTATTTAAAAAAATATATATTTTTTAGATCTTTGCATAAACTAGATTTTGACGTAATTGATGTGATTGTCGTAACAGCCTTTTCAGAAATCTGTTTGTAGATTCATGTTCCAGTACGTTTCAAACGTCAAAAAAAAAAAGGAAATAAGCAAAATTAACTTTTGAAATTTTTTGCGATTTTTTAGACTTTGAGCTGCCGATAGCGCAGCGAAGCTATCGTTATAAAATAAAAATACAATAGATTAAAAAATATATATTCATGCGATACTATACCTACGAAAAACCCAACCCTGACAAAACAAAAATTGGAAAAAGTTACGTTCGATGGCCGGTCATTTTGTTTTCCGGCCACCTATGCTGACCACTAGGCCACTGAATTCCGGTAAAATTATTAGAATGTATTAATTTCAACTTTGTCATAGCTGTAAAAATCCTTATAATATCAGCCGGTTTCTTGTGTCTTATTTTATTTTTCTCTTCTAGGAGTCAGGACGTCTTACTGGCGGTCGTCTCGTGTTTCCATCCATGCAGAGACGATCTGTTTGGACGAGGAAAGTGTTTCATCTGACGGCTAATAAAATTAAACCAGCATTTGGAATCGGCGGTACACCAACTTTTTTGACTTAGCATTCGATTATCAGATTTACGATAAACACAAGACCTATGTTGCCTTTCAGTTGTAAAAGAAAAAATCTGTAGGACCTATGCATAATTTTCTTAGTAAATTTTCAGTCACATCTTGACTCATGCAAAAACCACTAAAGCCTACTTTGTTGCTAAAAGATTGCATTGCAAGATGTAAAATTAAAAACAGCCATATTGGACCCTCCTTGCCTTTTACTGCAATGCTTGTAAAGTTTTACTGCTTAATGCATTAATGCTTAATGCTTTTACTGCTTGCCTTTTACTGCAAGGCTTTTTCAATATTAAACTTATGCCTACCTGCAACCAAGTCCAAAACGTCTTCCTGTCGACAGTCAACAATATGCGCGCATTGAGACCAGCATGGTCATTGTTGCGAACGTGAAAATTCCATGAACTTTGAAATGCAGACTCGATAAATTCGTTGTGACTATGCGAAATCTTGGATAAAGAAAGAAGTATTTAATTGAACTAAAAGAAAGTTCTCAGTGGTTTAGGTCTGATTAAGCGAAGATTTAAAAAATGCATAGTTTATCTGCAATACAGTTTAAGACTTAATTTGCAAATTTCGAGAGGAGCAGACATGAGTCTGCTACTAGCCTTGGCACGGGACTGACAGCCAATCAAAACCGAGCATTTGACGGCGTCGCTTCGCCTGTCTTTCCATTCCAAAACGATTTAATTGTTACGATTATGTCGTTTAGTCGATTTTTAGGTAAACACATTTACTTTGTAGATTGAGTTTATAATAGTAAAGGTAATCTAAGCAAATAAACCGTAAACGACATTTCAGCTATAGATGTTAAGCGGATGCAGAACCCTAAATTGCCTATTTGGGGTCAGATTTTTTGGGGCACCCCCGCTCTCAAGATAAACATTGAAATATTGAATCTCTTGCATAAAATAAATGTTCGCCATATTTTCTAAGATTGTTTGAAACGCAATTTATTTCGCCATCCCCCACACAACCAACTCCTACTCTTGCAAAAGGAGTATATCCTACAGTGCCAACGAATCATGAATGTATTAAAATTCGACCTCTCTTAGCTCCGACGGCGACGACCAACGGGAGCAAAGTTCAACAGGAGCAATAGTTCAACGGCAGCAGTAATACTAGCAGGGCGTCCTGAAAGGCCAGAAACTGCTGTAACCAGTCTTCAACCGGTATCACTACACCCTGGTGATGATTAATTAGCAATTTAGTGTGGCTAGACGTACTAGACACCAATATTACTGCATGCATTCTTCCTTATATGGTAGTGCTTCACTCGCACTATGGAAATGTTTGAATGCAATGAATGTTATCTCTAGACATGCTCTAGGAATCAGTTACATCAAGGTAAGTCTATACATTAAATGCGCATTATATAAGACCGTTTAGTTGTTCGTTCATTCTTTACTCGAAAACCCTCGAAAAAAGGAGAGGGAACAAAAATCTGTTTTTGTTACACACAAACTGTTGACGTAATTTGGTGCCCTTAACCCCTTGAGTACCAGTACGTATTTCGAAACTAAACGTGCAGCAGGTCAAATTAAAAACTAAGTTCAAACTGGGCGGCCAACCTATGCGAAGGTTCCCTTGGGAACCTTAGCAGAGCGTCCCGGGTGGTGTAGTGGTCAAGACGACGGGTCAGTAAGCCAGAGATCATTCAAAGTTTGCATAAAACTCACAATGTACAATAAAACGATAAAATATTTCGATGCGA